>CAWUER010000621.1:0-93463 GCA_963921195.1 Pegoplata infirma
CGGGAGCACCACTTTTTTATCACGAATATTTTCTAAGTGTTTTATATAAAATTTTATATGACTCCATCTTTAAAATTTTTTCTAAGTTTTTTTCAATGAAAATTTTTTTATCGCAAATATTTTCTAAGTGTTTTATATAAAATTATATATGACTCCATTTTTTTAAAATTTTCAAATTTTTTTTTGAAATTTTTCCAAGGACAAACTTTTGATGAGAATATTTTCTAAGTGGTTTATATAAAATTTACCATGAAATTTTTCTAAGTTTTTTTTTTCAAGAACAACTAATTTTTATTATTTTAATTTTTCAACTTTTTATTAAAAACAAAAAGAAAAACATCCGATTTATAAAATTGTATACATTTTAATATAATTGGATATAATTTTATATCATTGGATTAGACCAAAACTCGTATCGAAGTCGATATAAAGTTATAAAAACTAATATTATTATATAATATTCGATCAAATCTTATGAAACCATTTTTCGTATAAGATTATATCAAAATAAACACGAACCCATATTAAATTATATATTGCGTCATATCATTTTTTTTACTCGGGGAGACTTTTTCCTGGAAATTGTCATAGAATCTTAGACTTTTCTTTCAAAGTCTAAGATTAAACATTAGCATTCATTAAACATTAGCATTCAACTGAGGAGGTCCATAACAAAACGCGCCAATTCCACTTCTTGAGTTTTTTGTTTTTTTGACTGAATACAATTCTACGCATTTAAATCTATGTAACCACTACTAAAAAACATCCCAAAGCTCAATATTTGTACAGCAGTTCAGTACTGGCTTTAATTATGAAACATCCCCAATGCTCAGTACTTTCACTCATACTCAGTACTGACTTTGTTTACATTTATGCGTTTATCTAAAAAACTGTTAAAGTGGAATTGGTGCGTTTTGTTATGGACCTCCTCAACTGTTGACAAGTGTGGACGTGTTTTAATTTATCTCCGTGCTATTAATTGAATTTTTTGAAATTGTTCGTAATAGGTATTTTTGTAATATTTTCATGACCACATCCAGGAAAATGAAAATATGGACACAAATGATACCGATTTAATTCGAGGCTCTGCCTCACCGACTGGTGCTGGTCCTAGCACTGGTCTTAGGGTTGCGACCTTGAAGTCCGACCTTGATTCTGGTAGGGGTGCTCAGCCTAATATTGGTGGTAAAAAGAAAAAGAAACTTAAACCATCAAAGGTCAGGCACAACCAGAGACGGCTTTGTTTGAAAATAATTAACAGACTAAGCCAACTTGATGGAACGAAGCTCTCCGAACGTGAGAGGGCGTCGCTATCATGGGCGAAAGGAGTCATTGAAGAACAGGACAAACTTTCGGCAATGCGCGCATCTGACAAACAGAGCGCTGTTTCGGCCTCGTCATCGAAGTCTGGTAAAAGGTTGCGCTCGCCCGACGAGAAACCTTTACCTAAGAGATCTAAGGTGACCGGCAACGTCTGGACTCAGTCTTTTAGTGAAGTGGTTAAAGGTAACTTCGTTAGGGCTGTAATAAACAGGCAAAATGGGGATTGTAGTATTCCAAGGGACAAGTGGAGTTTAGTTGAAACTAAACTAAATGAAATCTACTATAGGCTCCTTGAGAGTATGCCTGATTTTCTCCCTACTACTGTCAACGCAGGTTGGTATCAGGGGCGAGTAAAACTCGTTGCTTTTGGGAACGAAAGATCCGCAGCCGTGTTTAAGGTTGCCATTAGCCAAGTGGGAGAGTTATGGCCTGGAGCCAGACTGGACGTTGTGGAAAAACATGATATCCCCTCGCAACCCAGAGCTCATGCATGGATCCCAATGGCTACAAATGACACTGCGGTGATTCTTAAGATGATAAAAGTCTGCAATCCTGACCTTCCAACTCAGAATTGGCAAATTGCCAGATTGGGTGAGATGGAGGGCGCTCGTCGTCAAGCAGTGGTCTTGGTTAATGAGGAATCGCTTCCGCTTTTAGCTAGGACTGACGGCATTATTAGATTTGGATTTTTTCATATAAGAGTCAATGTCTACAAGGGCGACCAGAAGACTATTTTGGACGCAGACAAGCCAGTGGCAGAGTCGGCTGGGGAGGAGAATCTGGAAAAGGTTGATATTCAGCTGGCCGATTCTAGGCTGATGGGAGATGCATCTGGCATTTTCGAAACCGAATCTGGTAACGAATGCGACCTCTGTGATGTCACGGAGGATAAAGCTGATGCCACGATGGGTGACATTCAGGATGAGGCCCATGCAGTGAGGAATTCGGAGAGTTCTGTTGCCTCCGATTCAGAACAGATGGGACACATATCTGGCTTATTCGAAACCGAATCTGGGGACGAATGCGACCTCTATGATAACACGGAGGATGAAGCCAATAACACGGTGGTGGAAAGGATGGTGGAAAAAATGCAAGATGTTGCGGTTCCTACAAATAAACCTCCATCACTGTAAGGCAGCCTCAGCTGCACTATTGCTGCGCCTGACGACAGGAGCAGTTGACTTGGTTTTTATCCAAGAGCCCTGGGTGCGGGGTGGCAGGGTTTGCGGATTGAAGACCCCTGGGTTTAAGTTGGTGGTTGCCAAAGGTGAGGGCTCACCAAGAGCCTGTATCTTGGCAAAAAATGGCTTAAATATATTCTTTTTATCAACTTTTAGTGATATGGATGTTACAGCGGCTAGCTTAGAGCTTCATGGGAAGTCTATTTGGCTCGCCTCTGCGTATTTTCCTAATCCGGGGTCAATACCCCCGGAGAAGGTTGTCGGTCTAATTCGGGAGTCTGAATCTAGGGGACACCAGTTAGTAGTGTGTTGTGATGCTAATGCACATCATTCGATATGGGGAAGTACAGACACAAATGATAGAGGCGAATCACTTTTGGAGTTTTTGTTAAGCACTAACCTGTATATTTGTAACAAGGGTGGTGAACCAACTTTCGTTACAAGTACGCGGCAAGAGGTTCTTGACGTAACACTTGTATCAGATACATTGTCTGATAGAATTGATGACTGGAGAGTTTTGGAAGAGCATTCTTTCTCAGATCATCGCTACATTGAGTTTTTACTCAGGGAGCGTGCCCCGGTTGAGACAGTCTCTAGAAATCTGAGGAGAACAAACTGGGTGAAATATAGGGAGACTTTTTCTTTGCTTTTGGATGAATTACCCTTATCTGAACCGCATAGTTTGGCGGAAATTGACTGTCTGGTTGACCATATAACAAATGTTTGTAATAGGTGCCTGGATGCGTCTTGCCCTTCTGCAAAGCCTAGAGGAAAAAAAAAGCCACCTTGGTGGTCAAATGAGTTGCAGACGAGCAGAGATTCCTGCAGAAAGCTCTTTAATAAGGCTAAATTTTCAAGAGCGGACGAGGACTGGTCTGCATACAGGCTGCAACTTAAGAGTTATAAAAAGATGATCAGAAATGCAAAATGTGATTCTTGGAAAAACTTCTGTGGAAACATAGAAGACGTTTCTGAGGCATCCAGGCTGCGCAAGGTTCTGGCTTCTTCTCCTTGCACCCTGGGATACCTGAAATATCCTAATGGGGTGTGGTCTTCCTCCAGTGGAGAGTCGCTGGATCTCCTTTTAAACACGCATTTTCCGGGCAATTCCATGACGCCGTTTCAAGCTTTGGAACGTTCTGACGCCCAAGCATCTGAAATTGCTTCGGAAATAATAAATATGCCAACATTAATCTGGGCGATAAAAAGCTTCAGGCCCTATAAATCCCCGGGACCTGATGGTATAATCCCGGCTGAGTTGCAGCAAGTGTCGGACTATATAGCCCCGTTGCTATATAATCTATACACAGCATGCATCAACTGGTCGTATATTCCTTTAAAATGGAGGGATACCAGAGTCGTATTTATCCCGAAGGCTGGGAAAAGTTCCCACACAGCTCCGAAGGATTTCAGACCAATTAGTCTGTCTTCTTTTTTGTTAAAGACAATGGAACGAATGATAGACTCATATTTGCGTAGAGTGATTGACCCGAGGTTGCTTTCGACAAAGCAACATGCATACAGCAAGGGACGATCAACAGAAACGGCTCTTCATGAGCTCGTTGGTACCATCGAGAGATCGCTTTCGGTAAAGGAGTACACTATGGTGGCCTTTCTTGACATTGAGGGGGCTTTTAATAATGTCATCCCAGAATCGATAATATTGGCATTGTCTGGTCTGGGAGTAAAGCGTGAAATCGTTTTAATGGTGGAAAGCCTACTTGCCAGTAGACGTATAACGTCTGAATTGGGAGCGTCCGTCATATCTCGATTTGTCAATAGGGGCACACCACAAGGAGGTGTTCTTTCGCCGCTTCTTTGGAACCTGGCACTGAATTCAATGCTACTATCTCTAGAAGCACGTGGTTGTCATGTTGTCGCATATGCTGACGATGTCGCGATAGCGGTAAAGGGGAAGCATCTGCCAACATTGCGGGACATTCTTCAGGGTTCTCTGAAAGATCTGTCTAAATGGGCAAGAGACTGTGGTCTAGGAGTTAATCCTAGTAAAACAGAGCTTGTTTTATTTACAAGGAAAAATAAGATTCCTGCTTTTAATCCTATTTCTCTGGACGGTACTGAAATCACCTTCTCAGATGGAGCCAAGTATCTTGGAGTATTTCTAGATAGGAAGCTGAATTTCAAGCGTAATATTGAGGAACGGGTGAGAAAAGCAACGATTGCTTTGTATTCCTGTAAAAGGGCCATTGGAAAACGATGGGGTTTTAGCCCTCAAGTCGTTCATTGGATCTATACAGCAGTTGTGCGTCCAATTTTGCTGTATGGAATCATTGTCTGGTGGCCTGCTTTAGAAACAAAAGTGAACTGTGTCTTTATCACGAAGGTACAGAGAATGGCGTCAATGTGTATCACTGGTGCTCTTCGTACTACACCTACGGCTGCATTAGAAATCCTCCTTCACCTGATACCCTTGGACATATTGGGTAGGCAGTATGCAGCTGCGTCGGCAATTCGACTTAATAGCACGCTGCAATGGAGGAGCAGCGATTGTGGCCATAGCGCGATCTTGAAAAAGATAACAATACCACAAAATGTGGATTGTGCTCCCTCTTTGAGCCTCTTTGAGCGCCACTTTACCACTATGATACCATCCAGGGAGTCTTGGATGGGGGAAACTCCGGGAAGTGGAGCTAACATAAATTTTTACACAGATGGATCGAGGCTGCACGAACAAGTGGGCTTTGGGGTCTATTCGGAAGAGCTTGGATTGAGCCTGGCTCGTAGATTGCCAGATCATTGCAGTGTTTACCAGGCAGAGATGCTGGCAATAAAGGAAGTGGCTTACTGGTTGAGCTGCAATGTCTTGTCTACAACCGCAGTCAACATCTATACTGACAGTCAAGCCGCGGTCAAGTCCCTGGATTCAATGTTTCTGAAAACAAGATCTGCCCTTAACTGCCGCACGTCTTTAAATGAGATGGCCAAGCAGTTTAACATACGACTCATATGGGTCCCAGGGCACAGAGACATTCCAGGGAATTGCAAAGCCGATGAGCTTGCAAGACTAGGAACTACCTTACAGGTTCCAACAGAATTGGAATGTGTTGGTATGCCTCTAGAAACTTGCAAGCAAAACCTACGGCTTTGTTCTGCGACGGAGACTAATCAAAGATGGGCAAATGGATGGACGTGTGAGACTACACGACTGATTTGGCCTTCTCTTAATCAGGGGCGCACAAGTGAGCTGATATCGCTTCCAAGAGGAGAGATTTCGACGGTGGTTTCTATAATTACCGGACACTGTCTTATAGGGAAGCACGCAGAGCGGTTAAATGTGCCGTCGAATGACTTTTGCCGAAGTTGCATGGATGAAGAGGAGTTGGAAACTATCGAACACTTTATTTGCCATTGCCCGGCACTTTCTGGTCAGCGACTTGCTTCACTGGGATCTAGGGAGCTGTACGATCTTTCTGATTTGTCGGATGTCAAAATTCAACATCTAAGGAGTTTCATAAGAAGCTCAAACTGGTTTAACGACAGGGACTAGTAGGGAAACCTATTACGATCCCGTGGTATCACAATGGACCTCAGAGTCTACGTGTGTTGACGTAAAACGTCAGCAGCCTCTTACAACCTAACCTAACCTAACCTAGACTTTTCTTTGTAAAAAAAATCAGATTCTGATAATCTTCTTTGTAAAAATCTTCTTTGTAAAAATGTATCAGCATCTGATACAATTAACACTTTAAAAAAAGACTTGTCTCTCAAAAAAATTTAAAATATAAAAAAATTTTATTTTTTTTTCTTAATTTTAGTATTTTTCAAGCTAATTTTTTTCCCTCAACAGTTTTAAACTTACACAAAAATCAAGAATATGATTGTGTTATATTCAGTTTAAGGAAAAGATAGAGAAAAATTCTGACACATGTGCTGTGATGTAAATTTTTTGTAAAAAAAAAAAATGTAAAAAAATGTTGGGCCCCCACCGAAATAAAATCCTGGATACGCCCCTGCCAACGATATTTTCTTTATTACACTAGTTTACAGAGATTTTGATCTACGACATGCTGTACTCATTTTCCATATAAAATCTAACGCTGAATCTGAAAATCCACTCCAAAGTTTCAAAAGTATAACAGTTTTCGTCGTGTTAAAAAATTGGTTTTACTTAAATTAAAATATCACTGGAACCAATTGATGGATTTCATTGTTTTTGGTTTTACATAAAAAACTAATGCAAAATGTCATGGATCGAAAATTTTTTTAAATTTGCAAACTAGTGTTATTAAGAACAACCAAATGATACAATACAGTAGCCATTAAATATTGGATTAGGGCATTGTACTTATGTATATATTTATGTTTGTTACTTCCTGTTCCTTTATAAATAATCAAGTAGTTAACCTAACGAACGAAGCCGTCTTTTAAAGCCATCTTAAATTTATATATTTTTTTTTTCATTTGTATTTTAAAAATGACCTGTATAAAGAGAATATTCAATATATACCCTACGGGAAACGAACCAGTCACGGAGTTAGTCACGCGACTGGAACTTTGTGGCAGTAACCTGTCCCTGATTTGGTTCTTTCCTTTGTAAAAGACTGGTCACTTTAACATGGGGTTGTCCTAGGAGGGGGCAATTTCTACTATTTGTGCTCCTCGTGCTATGTCACAGAGATTGTCAAAGATGACACACCACCGGAGAGGTTTAAGTAAACATGCATTAGAACAAGTTAAAATGATCATATACAAAAGTGGTTTCACACATGGCACGTGGTGACTAAAAGAAGACAGGTTTTATATGAATTATTTTTATTCAGTCCAGTGATATGTTCTCTTAGAGCAGTCCAATGATATGTCGCAGGACTAGCATGAACAAATATATCACTTGACTGGTTAAAGGAGACATACCACGGGACTGAAGAAAAATAATTTACATTGAACACATCAAAAAGCAGTCGCCTTGTGATATGTTTCATAAATAGTTCAAAACTTTCAGTTTAGTGACACATCACTATACTGGTCTAATTGAACATATCATGATACTAACGAAGAATATGCTATTAAAGTAGATTGCTTACAAGTTCATTTTTAAAATTTTTTTTATTTTTTTTTTTTTTCATAAATAACATAAATATTTAATTCAAGGTAACAATTTTAATTTAGTAAGGTATATGAAATATATCTTACAAATTAACAAAAAAAATAGTGGACTGTAATTCAATAAGGTATACATAAATATACTTATGAGTACAAACATAAATTAAGTTTTGGAAAATATTTAATCATAAAAGGAAACATATAAAAATAACTTTTAAATTTATTTTGGATTTATTTTATGTTAATTACTTTATTAAATAATTAAATTTTTAAAATATACATAGTTTTTTTTGTAAGAAATTTAGTTTTAAAAATATGTTTAATGGGATGGGTCAATTTTTGGTTTACCAAGATTATATCAGAAACGTAATCTACGAAAAATTTTAAAAAAATGTTCCCATAAAATCATGGTTCTAAATTCAAATTCGATTTAAAGATTTTAACGAGAAAGTATGTAAAATCAAACCAAAAGTGTATGCCTTTTGTGTGGAAAACACCAAACAGCTTTACTTATTTACTGATTTTTTTAATAAGAGCCTCTGCTGAATATACACAGGTTGATTTTTTATCAATTGCTATGAGTTTTTTTATTTTACCGAAATTCAATTGGGCTTTTTTGTATTTCAATTTGGCTTTTTTGAAATTCAATTGGTCCTTTCTCTATTTCAAAACTTTTTGCACCCAACATATGGAGTACAGGAACAATGGGTTTTCACTGATGTTTGTAACTACACGAAAAAGGGACTAAAATGACCCCTAAAACTGGGAGATAGAGGGTTAACAAGTTCTTTACCATTTCCAATTTTATTTCAGAAAATAAAAATTATATTTCAAAAATTTCCAATTATATTTCAGAAATTTCCAATTATATTTCAAAAATTTCCAATTATATTTCAGAAATTTCCAATTATATTTCAGAAATTTCAATTTATAATTCAGAAATTTTCAATTATATTTCAAAAATTTC
Source organism: Pegoplata infirma (assembly GCA_963921195.1). Lineage (NCBI taxonomy): Eukaryota > Metazoa > Arthropoda > Insecta > Diptera > Anthomyiidae > Pegoplata > Pegoplata infirma. The sequence goes on from CAWUER010000621.1 coordinate 8,533, forward strand.
AAATATAATTAAAAATGTCCAATTATAATTAAAAAATTTCCATTTATAATTAAAAAAATTCCAATTATATTTCAGAAATTTCCATTTATATTTCAGAAATTTCTTTTTATGTTTCAGAAATTTCCATTTATATTTCAGAATTTTCTATTTATATTTCAGAAATACCCCTTTATGTTTCTGAAATACAATTGGAAGTTTCTGAAATACAAATGGAATTTTTTTAATTATAAATGGAAATTCCTTAAAAGCATTTAGAAAATTTGGAAATGCAAATGGAAATTTTTGATATACAAATGGATTTTTCTGAAAAGCATTTAAAAAATATTGAAATACAATTGGAAATTTCTGAAACATAAATGGAAATTTCTAAAATATAAATGAAAAATTCTGAAACATAAATCTTTCTCAACATAAATGGAAAGTTCTGAAATATAAATTTCTGAAATATAAATGGAATATTCTGAAATATAGTTGGAATTTTTTAAATTATAAATGGAAATTTATGTTATGAATTATAATTAAAAATTTTTGAATTATATTTAGAAATTTTTTAAAATATAATTAAAAATTTTTGAATTGTAAATGGAAATTTCTGAAACAGAATTTGAAACTTCTGAAACATAATTAGAAATTTTTGAAATATAATTTAAAATTTTTGAAATATAATTTTTTAATTATTTTTTTTAAACATTTTGCTTATGCCACAACAACTTTTGATATTTTACAACCCCTAGTGAAATATGATCCAGAAAGTTTTTGTAGAACATCTTAACCTTTTAAATGCATATTTAATGGCGTTCTATGAGCATGTTGAAAAAAAAAAATACTAAAACGACCCCTAAAAATGGGAGATAGAGGGTTAATATGCTATAAGAAAAGAACCGCCATCGAAATTTAATGAAAACATGTATCAAATTTAGACCAGAAGTAGGTTTAATACATTTTTTTGGACTTATTCCAAACGCCTTTAAAACAAAATTTAAAAACTTTGGTGGACCATAAAAAAAGCATCTCGAGCTAAACTTTCAAAACCCTTTGAGGGTTTTGGTCTACATATGGTATGCTTTAATTTTTTTTTACCCCAATCAATTTACACTCGGCGACCTTAAGTTTGTTGCACAGTGTATTTCAATGCGATATACAAACAATGAAAACCTAAGATTTTATAGGTTTTAGCTAGTACAGTGATCTGACACCACATTAACAGTAACCAAGAACAATATATATAAGAGGATATTCAATGTTCTAACGCCAAAATAAGTTTGGCGTCTTGGCGTCTTGGCGTTTCTTACATAGGCCAAAATGAAAGGGTGTCAGGTGTTTTTTGCGTTTTGGCGTCTCGGCATCATTTACTTAGGCACAAAATAAACTGATGTCTCTGTTTGGCGTCATGGCATTTTTGGAGATTAGGGGAGATTTAGGGGAGATTTATTGTTCTTGATCACCACTATCACCCAAGAACAATAAATCTCCCTTAAATCTCCCCTAAATCTCCCCTAATCTCCAAAAATGCCATGACGCCAAACAGAGACATCAGTTTATTTTGTGCCTAAGTAAATGATGCCGAGACGCCAAAACGCAAAAAACACCTGACACCCTTTCATTTTGGCCTATGTAAGAAACGCCAAGACGCCAAGACGCCAAACTTATTTTGGCGTTAGAACATTGAATATCCTCTTATATATATTGTTCTTGCAGTAACTTTATCAGTTCTTTAAAACTAGTTCAGTGTTATGTCACCTTTTCTTCCGCCACAAAATCGGTTCTGTTTGAATCAGTTCAATATAAATACGAATTTTTATAGTCACGTGATAGGGTTTTCGGAACTCATTGTCATTTTTTCATTTATATCTTATTATTTTGTAACCTGTTCTGTATCATGTCACCACTTCAACTGTAAAGTTTCCAGTACTTTAAGATTGTCTTTGGTGGTATGTTATATTTTCTCCAGTTACTTGATATATCATTATTAAACTCGTTAATGTTCTGCCACCTTTTTAATAGTCATGGGATTGGTTGCTTTACCGAAATTACCACTTTCACTTACATTGACATTTTGGTTTTCACCAGTTTTGTGATATGTACATTATTCACCTATCATATATTTGGCACTTTGGATCAATCGACCCCTCATTTCCCGTAGGGTATATAAAAAAAAAATATTGAATATTTTAGCAGTGTGAGTTTATTTGTGCTGCTTTCAAAAGTCAACGTCTGCCAGGATGACTGCCTAAATAAATGTTTTTCTTTCATGGACACATTAACTTTTCTTTTTCAAAGAAACTGAGAAGGGAAAACAACAACAACAACGAAAAAATCCATGAAATAAACAAACCCCTTAAGCGTTTCATCAAAATATAATAAACAAACAACAAAAACAAAAGAATCTCTGTAAACAGAAAATCTTTTACTTTGACATAGTAATAAGACGGACAACTAAGAAGGACACGGTTGTTATATTGTAATTTTGTAGAAAATGCCAATGGTGATGAAGACGGCGACTAAGACAACGATGTCTATAATGACGGTTGGTAAGGATACTGGCTAAAATGGTGATGTTAAATAAGTGAACATTATGCTTTAATAATTTTGCCTTAAAATAAATGCATACAATTTCATTTTTTTAGACCCAACGATTTATATTTGTTTTTAATTATGTTTGTAGCATTAAAAATACAAGTTTTCTAATGCTATTTATTTTACTAATTATCAATACATTTTACATTTTTAATTGCGCATTAAATTAAGCAAAATCGGATAAGTGGAAAACTAAACTAAAAAAAAAGTGACGTTTTTTTTTTTTTTGAAAAGTTGTAAAGTAATACTGTAACTTGTATAGATTTAATGAAGTTTGGTCCACTATAAAAATTACCTTACCCTGTGTGCAATTTTCTATGCTCTCACAAATTATGACTCTTTAAGCCTGCAAAATATGAATAATTTTAGAACGATCATAAAATATTGAGTCTTATTTATGAACATTTGAAAAATTTCAAATATTTTTTTTGCACGTTAATAAAAGAGTCCGAAAAAGATTGAGAACAATTATTTTTCAGAGTCTTTTATGAGTCATATAAGAGCAAAATATTCAGCAAAAAAGCCCTCGTCTATGATATCAATTTCATAGTAAAAATACCGCTCTTACCATAAAATTATTTTAAAAATATTTTCGTTTCCCGAATAATGCGTTTTTGCAATGTGTTTTCTAACAAAGGCAGTATTTTAAAAGTTACGAACCGATTTTCCAGAATATTGAATGTTAAGTGGCACCACAAAAACCAGTTTTGGCCCTTTTTCTTTCTCTCCATATATTGTCAAAATTAATTTTTTAATGAATAGAAAAATTAACAAATTTGTCTCCTTTTAACTTTTCTTATACCCTTCTACGACCGAAGGAGTTTTTGCGATTATTCACAGAAAAATCCTAATAGTTTTGGACAAAACTGCCTAATCGTCAAAGGCCAAAATTATAAAATTATATATAATATATTTTGGCGTGATCACCATTTCCACAGACAAACAGACAGACAGATGGATAGACGGACATCGCTAGAATGTCTTAAAATCGATCACTGATCAATTATATATATACTTTATGGGGTCCCAGACCAATATTTCGATGAGTTACAAACGGAATGACACACCTTTAAATACCCTCTAACACTAGAGTGGAGGGTATAAAAAAAATTTAATCAAAAAAATTTTTGGTTAAAAAATTTTTGATTAAAAAAAGCTTTTGATGGTTTGATGAAGAAAAAAATTTTTATAAAAAAAATTATGAGAACAAAAATTTTAGAAAAAAACATTTTGTTGAAAAACAAATGAAAAAATACTTTTCTGATAAAAAGAAAAATTTGTTGATGTAAAAAAAACGACGAAAAAAAATTTGATAAGAAAAAATTGATAGAAAAAAATTTGATGTTATAAAAAATTTGATAAAAAAAAAAATTGATGAAAATAAAATTGATGTAAAAAAAAATTGATGAAAAAAAAAATTTTTTGAAAAAACAAAAAAATTTATGAAAAAAAAATACAAACAAAAATGATGAAAAAAAATTTAATCAAAAAAGATATTTGATGAAAAAAAAAATGTATGGAAAAAAAATTTGAGGAAAAAAAATTGGTAAAAAAAAAATTTGATAAAAAAAAATTTATGAAAAAAAAATTTTATGAAAAAAAAAAATTGATGAAAAAAAAAGTTTGTAAAAAAAAATTGATAATTTTTTTTTTTTTTAAATAATTATGTTACTTTTAATTCTCCAGCTGGTGAACAACGGCTTTATTCACCACGAGATGAATTATTATCCAAGTTACAAACCCAAGTTACTAAAATTTTTGGTTTTAAGAAAATTAATATTGTAATTCTTATTTTCTTTTTCGTTAATTGTTATCTTAAATTAGACACCAGCCGGAAAACATTATCATGTAAATAAATAAAAATGAAAAGAAATGGTTATATTTCTCAATTTTATGTGAATCTTAATGTTCTATGGTTATACTGTAGGGTGTTCAGCCGATTATTTCTTGTTCGATTAATCGAATTGTTCGATTCATTTAAAATTGCTAATTTCGATTAAAGGATTAATCGAAGAATTTATGCCGATAAATCGAATAAAAATAATATATGGTTTTTCTGGAAATATGTGTAATTTTTTAAAAGTTTTAAGTCAAATAAACAAACCAAATGTATGTGACCATTAAAATTTAAAAAAAAACAGTCATGTTTACTAGAGTGGTCCTTATTTTTTTACGAATTTTTGCTGCTCCTGACTCTTGCATTTGGTAAACGGATAAAAATGAGTACATAAAAAAAATTGGGCCAAGTCGGTTTACTCTATGACTGCGCTAAAATCGGTAAAATTTTTGAGTTTTAAGCAGATAATAAATATAAAATTTTTGTTATATCGGTTATCTATATAAATTTGGCAACAAAAATAGTTTTTGAATTCTACACATTTTTGAAGTCTCCAAAATTATTTTTTTAACATTTTCTTAAACAAAATTGCAGAAAACTTAAATTTTGGTACATTTTTTAATGCTTTTACGTTTTTTTTTTTTTTTTTTTTTTTTTTGTTAATAAAATGTTAAAATACTTGTTGTTAATATTGTTTTTTACTCAAGTAACATTTTTTCTAAAATTGTCAGAAAATAACTCTGTGCTACAGTGAAAAATACTTCTGCAGTGACATAGTGTAGGTTGTTGGTCTTGTCGAGTAGATCACAAAAATGCCCATTAAACTTGCCAGACACCCTCAAATTTTTGAGTTATTGTCAAAAAACGTTTTTTTGGGACTTTTCTCACTAAACCTTGAGTAATTCAGAAAATTTTCAAATTTTTAAACTAATTTGGATAGAAAAAGGATAGGGCTTTCCATGTGTGCATCTTGGCAAAAAATGGCTTAAATATATTCTTTTTATCAACTTTTAGTGATATGGATGTTACAGCGGCTAGCTTAGAGCTTCATGGGAAGTCTATTTGGCTCGCCTCTGCGTATTTTCCTAATCCGGGGTCAATACCCCCGGAGAAGGTTGTCGGTCTAATTCGGGAGTCTGAATCTAGGGAACACCAGTTAGTAGTGTGTTGTGATGCTAATGCACATCATTCGATATGGGGTAGTACAGACACAAATGATAGAGGCGAATCACTTTTGGAGTTTTTGTTAAGCACTAACCTGTATATTTGTAACAAGGGTGGTGAACCAACTTTCGTTACAAGTACGCGGCAAGAGGTTCTTGACATAACACTTGTATCAGATACATTGTCTGATAGAATTGATGACTGGAGAGTTTTGGAAGAGCATTCTTTCTCAGATCATCGCTACATTGAGTTTTTACTCAGGGAGCGTGCCCCGGTTGAGACAGTCTCTAGAAATCTTAGGAGAACAAACTGGGTGAAATATAGGGAGACTTTTTCTTTGCTTTTGGATGAAGTACCCTTATCTGAACCGCATAGTTTGGCGGAAATTGACTGTCTGGTTGACCATATAACAAATGTTTGTAATAGGTGCCTGGATGCGTCTTGCCCTTCTGCAAAGCCTAGAGGGAAAAAAAAGCCACCTTGGTGGTCAAATGAGTTGCAGACGAGCAGAGATTCCTGCAGAAAGCTCTTTAATAAGGCTAAATTTTCAAGAGCGGACGAGGACTGGTCTGCATACAGGCTGCAACTTAAGAGTTATAAAAAGATGATCAGAAATGCAAAATGTGATTCTTGGAAAAACTTCTGTGGAAACATAGAAGACGTTTCTGAGGCATCCAGGCTGCGCAAGGTTCTGGCTTCTCCTTGCACCCTGGGATACCTGAAAGATCCTAATGGGGTGTGGTCTTCCTCCAGTGGAGAGTCGCTGGATCTCCTTTTAAACACGCATTTTCCGGGCAATTCCATGACGCCGTTTCAAGCTTTGGAACGTTCTGACGCCCAAGCATCTGAAATTGCTTCGGAAATAATAAATATGCCAACATTAATCTGGGCGATAAAAAGCTTCAGGCCCTATAAATCCCCGGGACCTGATGGTATAATCCCGGCTGAGTTGCAGCAAGTGTCGGACTATATAGCCCCGTTGCTGTATAATCTATACACAGCATGCATCAACTGGTCGTACATTCCTTTAAAATGGAGGGATACCAGAGTCGTATTTATCCCGAAGGCTGGGAAAAGTTCCCACACAGCTCCGAAGGATTTCAGACCAATTAGTCTGTCTTCTTTTTTGTTAAAGACAATGGAACGAATGATAGACTCATATTTGCGTAGAGTGATTGACCCGAGGTTGCTTTCGACAAAGCAACATACATACAGCAAGGGACGATCAACGGAAACAGCTCTTCATGAGCTCGTTGGTACCATCGAGAGATCGCTTTCGGTAAAGGAGTACACTATGGTGGCCTTTCTTGATATTGAGGGGGCTTTTAATAATGTCATCCCAGAATCGATAATATTGGCATTGTCTGGTCTGGGAGTAAAGCGTGAAATCGTTTTAATAGTGGAAAGCCTACTTGCCAGTAGACGTATAACGTCTGAATTGGGAGCGTCCGTCATATCTCGATTTGTCAATAGGGGCACACCACAAGGAGGTGTTCTTTCGCCGCTTCTTTGGAACCTGGCACTGAATTCAATGCTACTATCTCTAGAAGCACGTGGTTGTCATGTTGTCGCATATGCTGACGATGTCGCGATAGCGGTAAAGGGGAAGCATCTGCCAACATTGCGGGACATTCTTCAGGGTTCTCTGAAAGATCTGTCTAAATGGGCAAGAGACTGTGGTCTAGGAGTTAATCCTAGTAAAACAGAGCTTGTTTTATTTACTAGGAAAATTAAGATTCCTGCTTTCGATCCTATTTCTCTGGACGGTACTGAAATCACCTTCTCAGATGGAGCCAAGTATCTTGGAGTATTTCTAGATAGGAAGCTGAATTTCAGGCGTAATATTGAGGAACGGGTGAGAAAAGCAACGATTGCTTTGTATTCCTGTAAAAGGGCCATTGGAAAACGATGGGGTTTTAGCCCTCAAGTCGTTCATTGGATCTATGCAGCAGTGGTGCGTCCAATTTTGCTGTATGGAATCATTGTCTGGTGGCCTGCTTTAGAAACAAAAGCGAACTGTGTCTTTATCACGAAGGTACAGAGAATGGCGTCAATGTGCATCACTGGTGCTCTTCGTACTACACCTACGGCTGCATTAGAAATCCTCCTTCACCTGATACCCTTGGACATATTGGGTAGGCAGTATGCAGCTGCGTCGGCAATTCGGCTTAATAGCACGCTGCAATGGAGGAGCAGCGATTGTGGCCATAGCGCGATCTTGAAAAAGATAACAATACCACAAAATGTGGATTGTGCTCCCTCTTTGAGCCTTTTTGAGCGCCACTTTACCACTATGATACCATCCAGGGAGTCTTGGATTGGGGATACTCCGGGAAGAGGAGCTACCATAAATTTTTACACAGATGGATCGAGGCTGCACGAACAAGTGGGCTTTGGGGTCTATTCGGAAGAGCTTGGATTGAGCCTGGCTCGTAGATTGCCAGATCATTGCAGTGTTTACCAGGCAGAGATGCTGGCAATAAAGGAAGTGGCTGACTGGTTGAGCTGCAATGTCTTGTCTACAACCGCAGTCAACATCTATACTGACAGTCAAGCCGCTGTCAAGTCCCTGGATTCAATGTTTCTGAAAACAAGATCTGCCCTTAACTGCCGCACGTCTTTAAATGAGATGGCCAAGCAGTTTAACATACGACTCATATGGGTCCCAGGGCACAGAGACATTCCAGGGAATTGCAAAGCCGATGAGCTTGCAAGACTAGGAACTACCTTACAGGTTCCAACAGAATTGGAATATGTTGGTATGCCTCTAGAAACTTGCAAGCAAAACCTACGGCTTTGTTCAGCGACGGAGACTAATCAAAGATGGGCAAATGGATGGACGTGTGAGACAACACGACTGATTTGGCCTTCTCTTAATCAGGGCGCACAAGTGAGCTGATATCGCTTCCAAGAGGAGAGATTTCGACGGTGGTTTCTATAATTACCGGACACTGTCTTATAGGGAAGCACGCAGAGCGGTTAAATGTGCCGTCGAATGACTTTTGCCGAAGTTTCATGGATGAAGAGGAGTTGGAAACTATCGAACACTTTATTTGCCATTGCCCGGCACTTTCTGGTCAGCGACTTGCTTCACTGGGATCTAGGGAGCTGTACGATCTTTCTGATTTGTCGGATGTCAAAATTCAACATCTAAGGAGTTTCATAAGAAGCTCAAACTGGTTTAACGACAGGGACTAGTAGGGAAACCTATTACGATCCCGTGGTATCACAATGGACCTCAGAGTCTACGTGTGTTGACGTAAAACGTCAGCAGCCACTTACAACCTAACCTAACCTAACCTATGTGTGTGAATTGGTCAATACTTAAAGAAAGATATCTATTGATTTTTTCTATAAAATCATTTTTATACTGACTACAATTAGCCCAACAAAAAATAAAAAATATTTTCAAACAATTGGTCATAAAATCAAATAATATCATTTTTTTTGTTATTTTTTGAACATTTTTCGAGTTTATAGATTTTTTTCTGCTATAGTTCGTTTATAACAACATATATCGTCCATTCCATGAGACATTTTAAAAAATCTGACCGAGGGTCTTCCGATTTTTGTTATATTTTTCATACAGATTCTCTATGGAGCCAATTTCAAATTTCATCCATCAGATCGAAAATATTCGAAAAACTCGCGACTTTATTCACGATTTTCGTTTTTAAAAAAGTCAAAAAAATGCAAAAACTGTGTAAATTTGAGCTGCTGTATTTCCTAAACTACTTATCGCATTTTAACAATCTATAGCGCATACGAATGGTATTTAAGTCTACTTTAATATTTAATAAACTGAAAAAATATTGGTGGTTTAAAAGTGCATTTTATATGCAAATGCAGTTTTGAAGTGCATTTTGCGAAACTTTTACCCCTTTTCATTTTTTTTAATTAGCATATTTGGAAAATTTAGAATTTTTGCTACAAAAAAATGTTTTCATTACAATGGACCGAGAATGTATGCTATTTTTAATATTTTTTTTAAAAAATACTTCCTTAAGTTTCCCTTATAAAAAATTTTATTTTTTAAATTATACCAAAATCATGAAAATAGACATGTTTATAAACCGTTGTATTTTCAAAAGTACGAATCGTATATTATTGCTTTTATGCACATTGGAAAGGTATTTTTGTCTATTTTTCGCATATAATGACCGCAAAAATTTTGGTGTTTCGAAAATGCATTTTAAATGCAAATGCAGTTTTAAAGTGCATTTTCCAAAACTTTTACCCCTTTAACTTTTTTTTTTAATTATCATATTCGAAAAGTTTACAATTTTTACTACAAAATAATGTCCTCCTAATAATGGACCCACTGTGTGTGCTATTTTTTAGAAATTTTTAAAAAATCATATAAATTTGAGATTTTTTTTGGTTTAATTTAAAATATTAAAATTCGTTTTAAGGAAATTTTTAAAATTTCTTTAAAAATAGCACACTCAGTGGGTCCATTATTATGAGGACATTATTTTGTAGTAAAAATTGTAAACGTTTCAAATATGATAATTAAAAAAAAATTCAAAGGGGTAAAAGTTTTAAAAAATGCACTTCAAAACTGCATTTGCATTTAATATTTTAATATTTTTGCGGTCATAAAATGCAAGAAATGGACAAAAATACCTTTCTAATTTGAATAAAAACAATAAGATACGATTAGTACTTTTGAAAATATAACGATTTCAAAACATGTCTTTTTACATGATTTTGGTATAATTTAAAAAATAAAAATTTTTATAAGGGAAACTTAAGGAAGTATTTTTTAAAAACAAATATTAAAAATAGCATACATTCTCGGTCCATTGTAATGAAAACATTCTTTTGTAGCAAAAATTCTAAATTTTCCAAATATGCTAATTAAAAAAAAATTAAAAGGGGTAAAAGTTACGCAAAATGCACTTCAAAACTGCATTTGCATATAAAATGCACTTTTAAACCACCAATATTTTTTCAGTTTATTAGATATTAAAATAGACTTACATACCATTCGTATGCGCTATAGATTGTTAAAATGCGATAAGTAGTTTAGAAAATACAGCTGCTCAAAGTTACACAGATTTTGCATTTTTTTACCTTTTTAAAAACGAAAATCGTGAATAAAATCGCGAGTTTTTCGAATATTTTCGATCTGATGGATGAAATTTGAAATTGGCTCCATAGAGTATCTGTATGAAAAAAATAACAAAAATCGGAAGACCCTCGGTCAAAAATGCCCAAAATCATCAAATGTCTGGTGGAATGGACGATATATTTATGAGAGTTTTTTATACCCTCCACTCTAGTGATAGAGGGTATATATAAGTTTGTCATTCCGTTTGTAACACATCGAAATATTGGTCTAGGACCCCATAAAGTATATATATTCATGATCCTTGATCGATTTTAAGTCGATCTAGCGATGTCCGTCCGTCCGTCCGTCCGTCCGTCTGTCTGTCTGTCTGTCCGTTGAAAACACGCTAACTTTTGAAAGACTTTACAGAGGCTCCTGAAGTTTGACATATATGTTGACCATTTACCGGGTCAGGTTGGTATTGCAATCCAGCGAAATCGGTCCAGTGGTTCAAAAGTTATGAGCAAAAGAGTAAATTTCGGCAAGGGTATTTTTCGAATTTACGAGATTAAAACCTCTCTAACTTTTGAAAGACAATTCTGAGGGTGCTGAAGCTTAGCATATATATTTGCCGTTCTGCAAGTCTGTTTGGTTTTGAGTTTCAGCAAAATCGGTTCAGTGGTTCAAAAGTTATTAAGAAAACCGTGAATTTCAGATTGGATCCACCGTAAACCACGTGGTGAAAAAAACGGTAAACAAGCTAAAAAACATTGGTAAGTCAAAAAAATATTTTAAAAAGTATTTTTGTCAGTCACTATTTACACAAAAAAAAAAAAAAAAAATACACTCGAAAAAATTTTACACTCAAAAAAAAAATTTGTAATTTTTTTTTTTTTTTCAAAAATGACTCAAAAAAGGTTTTTATTCAAAATAAAATATTTCAAATTAAAATTGCTACTTTTTTCACTTACTATTACTAAACGGGCATTGTATGCATACATAAATTCGGTCAAGTCGAATTTAACTTTTGTTTTTTAGGTAATTACATTTATATTATCGTTGTTATTGTAGTGTAGTCAGAAAAAAAAAGCCGTTAGTTTTTTGTCTTGTTTGTCAATATTGAGATGAGTTAAAGAATAAACAACGCCATTTTGCGTGCATTTTATAGTTGTTGTTTTCTTGTATCAATTCTTTTATTCTGTAGTTAGTGTTATTTAACTAGTAACTAAAAAGGCATTGCCATTTTTTGTTTGTTGTTGTTGTTTATATTATTAGGAGTAAAAAATATGTACATAGAGACTTAAAATTACGCATTATTATCAGTTCGAAAAACAAATATGCAAATACATACATTAAGTTTAGTCTCAACCTCGGTTAATATTGTGGAGGGTATTCATAGATTCGGCCATGTCGAATTTAACTTTTCTACTTTTTTATTTTTGAGATGGCACACGTAATTTCTTCAATGCTTGGGTGTTCTGTGGTTATTGCGTTGTTGATTATTGTATGTTAATCGATATTCTGAGAACTTTCCGGAATTTCTTCATAAGTAATGTTACTTATTTCCTCGAAGTGTTGCTTCCATCTTCGGGTTTGTTCTTCAGTGTTTGTAAGAAGCTGACCATCAGAGTCCTTTATAGCATGGTTACGATTCATATTTTGATTTGTTAGGCGATTTATTATCTGATGTAGCTCTTTCATGTTGTTTGACCCTGCAGCTGTTTCTGCATCACTGGCGATAGATTCTAAATACTTTCTTTTATCGTTTCGGGCTGATCTCTTTACGGCTTTTGACACTGCGCTGTATTGTGGTTTATAGTAGGGATTTTCAAGTTTTTGTTGTTTCAACTGATTTCTTTCTTGAATAAGTTTCCAGGTGTTATCGAATAACCATGATTTCCTTTCTGTCTTCTGTTTATAACCTATTGTATCTTTGGCAATATCCCTAATTTTGTTACACGTTGCTTCCCAGGAAATCCATAGCTTTTAGAATAACACATGGTCTTTTACATTTTATGCAATATACATTTTTTTATTTATTTATTTGAATTCATCTACAGAATAATTTCATACAGATTACTTATTAATTTAAACTATAACTAATTTAAGGCACTAAAAAGACTTAATTTAAATTTATCTTTACTTAAGTTAAAATTTATTATTGGTGAATATTGATTACATAGCTTTAAGCACCTTGTAATTGGCTCATTCATACCATAATTGGTTCTATGAAGAGCGTCCTCAAAAAGACGATTTCTTCTTAAGTCTCTTGGCGGCTGATATAAATTTAAAAGTTCACGAATCTCTGAACATATTATGTCCCCTGATAAAACGTTGTATACAAACATTATGCAAGCAAATGTTCTGCGATCATCTAATGATTGCAAACCTAAAAACTTCCTACGTGCTATATATGTAGGTAATTCATAAGGCCAATTAAACTTTAAAACATTCCTAGTAAACCGTCTTTGAATACGCTCAATACGATTAGATTCCTCATCATAAAAAGGACTCCAAACAATTGAACAATACTCCAGTTTACTACGGACTAATGATGTATATAAAGATTTTAAAGTAAAAGCATCCTTAAAATCACGAGAATTTCTATATATAAATCCAAGCATACTATTTGCTTTAGATGTAATATAATCTAAATGGTTTGAAAATTTTAAATTAACATCAAATATAACGCCTAAATCTTTAACAAGATATTCACGTTGAATTACAATTCCACCTATGTTATAACTAAAAATATGTTGATGCAGGCAGCGTGTATAAGACACCACACAACATTTTGAAACATTTATACACAGCTCATTTCTATTACACCAATTAAAAATTTCAAATAAGTCCCTTTGCAAATTCAAGCAATCTCCAATATGTGATATTCTAGAAAATACCTTCATATCATCAGCAAATAATAGACAACTTGAAAATTTCAAAATTGATGGCAAGTCATTTATAAATAAGAGAAATAACAAAGGGCCAATATGTGTACCCTGTGGAATACCAGAGTACGCAGATATAACACGGTTAGAAGAAAAATTTCCAATGGAAACAGTTAACTTTCTTTGAACCAGAAAGTTTTTAAAAAACAGTATTAGATTACCAGTTAATCCAAAATTGTAAAGCTTACTCAACAGTATTTTGTGACTAACTGTATCAAAAGCCTTAGCAAAATCGGTATACACTACGTCAAATTGGGACCTTTGTTCCATAGAGTTTATTATCTTTCGGGTAATAGTTGTTAAATTTGTAGTAGTTGACCTACCAGGCATAAAACCATGTTGATATGGAGAAATAGATTCTTTCACATGTTCAAAAAGCTTATCTTTAATAATTGCATCAAAAATTTTAGCAAAGGTACACTGCTTCGTAATTGGTCTATAGTTAGTAACTTTACTACGGTCCCCAGACTTAAAAATTGGAACAATAGAACAACGTTTCCAACAATCTAAAAATTTTCCATTTTTTACGCAAGTATTAAAAAGTATTGACATTGCAAGCGAAACATTCTGTGAACATCTCTTAAAAAATAAAGAGGGATATGAACCCGTGGAACACTTTGTATCGTTCTTTAAAGAATTTATAGCAACTAAAACATCCTCCAAACCAATTTCAAAACTAGAAACATGATTAGTTGTCTGACCAAAAGATTGCAAGTCTATAAAATTTGAATTTGGTTCAATAAATGTAGATTGGAAATAGTCAGCAAACAAATCGCAAGATTCAGCATTTCCATTAGATGAAACATGCGCCTAGGAATACAATTGTTATCCTTTTTACTATTTATATAATGCCAAAAAGCAGACGAATCAGTTTTTATCTTGTTTTCAATATCAAAAATATATTGATTATAAAGAAAGTTTCTAAAAAAGTTAAATTCGTTACGAACCAAAACAAATTTAGCTCGATCGGCATCACTATTAGATTTTTTAAACGCTTTATACGCTTTAGTTTTAACATTTTTCATATGGCATAACCTAGAATTAAACCAAGGTGGCTTATTGTTTAACTTTGGTTCCGACTTAGGAACATACATCTCAATTGCTTTATCAAAATGAGTACAAATAAAAGAATTCATTTGCTCAGGATCATCGATAGAAAACAAGGCAGACCAATCCACCATTTCAAAATAATTGTTCAAGCCAATAAAATTAGCTTTATTAAAGTTATATTTAGTAATAGGATCATTTTGATCACTATCATAAGAATAAAAGTTAAAATTAAAATCAAGAGCCTTATGATGCACAGTGTTTATAGAAACGGGATTAGCAGACAAATTACATGATGCGTTAATGTAATCCGAGGCAAAAATTAAATCTAACGTTCTACCAATATCATTTTTGTAACTATTCAACTGTTTAAAATCATTTGAAAGAAAAAATTGTGTAACAAATTCATCAATATCATCAACAATGTTATAAGGTATCAAAGTATTTTCATCAAAATTCCAAGAAAGGTTATTTAAATTAAAATCCCCAAATACAAAAACAAACTGATTTAATTCTAAATTATCATAAATAGATTGAATGTTTTCAAGGTGGTATTTATAAATTAAAAAAGTGCTACTAGGGGGTATGTAGGAAATTAAAATAAATATAGAATATTTGTTTACAAATGAAATCTTTATACATAATTGCTCAATAATGTTAGTATTTTGAAGGGTAATAAACTTAGACTTAAAATCAGCTCTCACTGCAATCAACACTCCTCCTCCCTTTTCCAATGTAGATGTAGTACAATCACGATCATGACGGTAAACGGTGTAGAATTTATCAAAATATTCTGCAGTATTGATTTTTTCATGTAACCATGTTTCAGTAATGAGAATAAAATCATATTCTCGTGAAGACATAAACAGAGTAAAATCTCGTGCTTTTGTTCTCATCCCCCCCACATTTTGATAATATAGGGAGTATTTACTGGACTGCAAATTAGCATTTGGAATTTGAGACGCGTTTGTATTTGTTGTAATAAGATGAGAAACAGGTAATGAAGAAATCGAGGAAGAGAGTAAATTAGATGAGTGTGTAAAAACTAGCCGTTTGTTGGTGTTGTAATTGTTGAGTCGTTTTTTGGTTTATGTTTAAAATTTTTAATTTTTACACCACTAGGCCAATGTTCAACTCATTTGACATTAGAAAGAAGTTGAGATGGAATAACCAACAAAAAACTCACTGAACGGAGTTGAGTTAAATCGGCATCACGTTTAGTAAGACGAAAACATTGTATGTCTTCTTTTTTAATAGAAAATGTTTTAACAACATGAGAAATAATATCATCAGTTTCTGTTTCTCTATGTAATTTTGAAACATGTAGGCTTACTTTGGAAGAAACAGCCCGTATGTTTGTATCAGCACACAAACTACCAGCAATAGCATTATGATTGTTGTAGTTATTTTGTTTTCCTTTGCGTTTATTTCTTTTGTTTGAGGATTTGCTATTAGAATTTACATTGTTTTTTATATTATTAGCTGACTGTAAATCCCTTATTGCTTCCACACTTTGATGAGAGGCAGCAACACTTGATGAGGCTAATGACCGATCATCCACAACGTCGTTAGACCTTGAAATTTGTTCAAAATTGTTGTTATCATTTGAAATAGATGATTGAATTTTAGTTAATTCTCCCGAAATTACAGCAACTTGATCGGAGAGTAATTTTATTTTAGATAATAACCCGAGATTAGCAACACTAGTACACGAATTACATAGCCAAAATATATTAGGTGAAATATTTATAATATTCAAAAGGTTTTTATCAATTTTTACACATCTTGAATGAAAATGCAATTGACAACCGGAACGACAGACAATATCAAATTCATCTGTTATTTGACCTGAGCACGAACCGCATATGTCGTTTGGCATTTTATATTTATGCTTTATACCGAAAAGAAAATAAACGTCTGTTCTCTTGCGAGTTCAGCAGATGACTGATTTGTAAAATTGTTGAAAATAGTTGGTAATAACTGGTTAATAAATAAAAATTGTCAATGGGAACTGCTAATTTTTTTTTTTTTAATTTGACCATTAAAAAAAAATTCTTTTTATTTTTAATACTATTATTTTATTTAGATGTATTGTATTGCACCAACCATTAAAAAACCAGGGTTTGGATTAATATATCCCATTTTTAGATCACCAAATTTTACTCCTTAAGTCCTCCACATGCTGCTTTCATATACAGATCTAGTTATTCTTCATCTGAAAAAATATTTCTTATTTTTTTATAAAGAAAAAGGCAAAAATTAGAAAATAAAACTTACTATTTAAAAATAAAAATCCGTTTGTGGTTTTTTCCTTTTTTTATTTTTATAAAAACGATGTCGATTTTTAAAATTTGTAAACAAATCAAAAAATATTATTAACAGGGTAACTGATAGATAGTTTTAATTAATTGAAAAACCAGTTGTTCGTTACTAACCCACACAGAAAAAAAAAGTCGAGGTAATGTTATCTATGCTGGCTTAGGTGAATTATTTTTGTATGAAATTTAAAAGCCACGACTTATTACCTATGCCACCAGTATAATTTTACTTTACAATTTCAACAATTAACCATGTAAGATTTACAAAGGAAAATAGATAAAATTTCGAAATTAGTTTTGTTTTGTTTTTTTTTCTGTCATTGAGAATTTTCATTTTAGTAAAAATTTAATTAAATAAAATATGTACATACATATATTGTAATACCATTTATTAATAAAATCAAACAATATATGTATCTGGAAACCCAACATTTATTAATTTACATCATTGTCACAATCATATCTCTCAATGCGGTAAGTGATTACGAAATTGAAATTAAGAACTTATTTAATTGTAAATATTGTGTTTTTCATTTCTTACAGGAATGATCACTAAAATGAACTCTAGGAACTCGCTAATTCGTCACTTTTCGAGCTGTAATAACGCTTTGAATGAGTCATCGGCAAAGAAACCAGACGATTATATTTATATAACACAAGCCACGTCACAAGATGCACCACTGACCAGTGTAATATAGAATTTTTATTATCAGAATCTGAGACTTTTCCTATTGGAAAAATGTTTTTCGATCTAAGGCTTTTTCTATAGGAAAACTGTTTAAGAATCTAAGACTTTTTCTAGAGGAAAAATTTCTCAGAAAATGACACTTTTTCTATATGAAAAATGTCTCAGAATCTAAGACTTTTTCTATAGGAAAAATGTCTCAGAATCTGAGACTTTTTCTGTAGGAAAAATGTCTCAGCATCTGAGACTATTTCTCTAGGAAAAATGTCTCAGAATCTGAGACTTTTTCTCTAAGAAAAATGTCTTAGAATCTGAGACTTTTTCTGTAAGAAAAATGTCTCAGAATCTGAGACTTTTTTTCTAGGAAAAATTTCTCAGAATCTGAGACTTTTTCTATAGGAAAAATTTCTCAAAATCTGATACTTTTTCTGGTTAAAAAATGTCTCAGAATCTGAGACTCTTTCTGTAGACAACATATCTCAGAATCTGAGACTTCTATATGCAAAATATAAGAAAAATGTCTCAGAATCTGAGACTTTTTCTATAAGAAAATGTCTCAGAATCTGAGACTTTTTCTATAAGAAAAATGTCTCAGAATCTGAGACTTTTTCTATAAGAAAAATGTCTCAGAATCTGAGACTTTTTCTATAAGAAAAATGTCTCAGAATCTGAGACTTTTTCTATAAGAAAAATGTCTCAGAATCTGAGACTTTTTCTATAAGAAAAATGTCTCAGAATCTGAGACTTTTTCTATAAGAAAAATGTCTTATAATCTGAGACTTTTTCTATAGGAAAAATATTTCAGAATCTGAGACTTTTTCTGTTGGAAAAATGTCTCAGAATCTTATACTTTTTCTATAGGAAAAATCTCTCAGAATCTGAGACTTTTTCTATAGGAAAAATTTCTCAGAATGTGAGACTTTCTATAGGTAAATTGGCTCAGAATCTGAGACTTTTTCTAAAAAACGTCTTAGAATCTGAGATTTTTTCTATATGAAAAATGAATTAGAATCTGAGACTTCTTCTCTAGGAAAAATATTTCAGAATCTAAGACTTTTTCCATTGGAAAAATGTCTCAGAATCTGATACTTTTTTTTATAGGAGAAGTTTTTTCTATAGGAAAAAGTTCTCAGAATCTTAGACTTTTTCTATAGGAAAATGTCTCAGACTTTTTCTATAGGAAAAATGCTTCAGAATGTGCAACTTTTTTATAGCAAAATGTCTAAGAATCTGATACTTTTTCTATGTTAAAATGTATCAGAATCTGAGACTTTTTCTATAGTAAAATGTCTTACAATCTCAAAATTTTTCTAAGGAAAAATGTACAATAATCTGAGACTTTATATAGAAAAAAATATTCAGAATCTAAGACTTTTTCTATAGAAAAAATGTCTCAGAATTTAAAACTTTCTATAGAAAATATGTCTCAGAATCTGAGATTGATCCCTTTAGGAATATTGTCTCAGTATCTGAGGCTTCTTCTGTAGGAAAAATGTTTCAAAATCTAAGACTTTTTCTATAGAAAAACTGTATTAGAATCTGATATTTTTTCTATGGGAAAAATGTCTCAGAATCTAAAATTTTCAATAGAAAATATGTCTCAGAATCTGAGATTTTTTGTATAAAAAAATGTATCAGAATCTAAAATTTTTCTACAGAAAATATGTCTCAGAATATAAGATTTTTTCTATACAAAAATGTTTCAGAATCTGAGATAATTTCTATACAAAAAACGTCTCAGAACTTATGATTTTTTTTTCTATAGAAAAAATGTCGCAGACTCTAATATATTTTCTTTAAAAATAAGGTCACATAATTTGAGATTTTTTTCTAAGTATAGCAAAAATGTCACAGAATCTGATATTTTTTCTATAGAAAAAATGTCTCAGTATCTGAGATTTTTTCTTTAGAAAAAATGTCTTACAATATTCTTTAAAGATAAACAACAATTGTAATTTGCAATTAAAAAAAATAGTTTTTACAAATAAAACCATAATAAAATCAATTAACTTTTTTATTTGAGGGTGGAATTATTTATAATTTGCTTTTTAACAAAATAAAATACATAAACTACCAAAGTTTATGTATAAATATTTATTTTCAAAATTTTGTAAAGCTTACAAAATTTAGTTGGAATATTTCCTAAAAGCATAGTTAATTTTTCGAACATAAAATTATTTTAAAATCACCTTGGCTTTTTAGTAATATTGTCTAAAAACTTTGTAGGCTCTATGTTATCTTGGCACTTAGATAAAGTTATACTATGTTTTTAGGTAATATTACCTTGATTTTTTTTTTGTGCAGTTATTTTAAATTTATTTCAAATCAACTAAGAATTTTCGTAACTATCTAACTGGGGAATTTTTTCGGTGCATTAATTATAAAATTGTAGATGTACAAACACAAACATACATGCAAAAACCAGAGCTCCCTATTACTCGAGTAGTCGAGTACTCGAGCAGCTCGCCAATTACTCGAGTAGCTCGAGTAGTAAAACACACATTTTTATACCCTCCACTTAGTGATAGAGGGTATACATAAGTTTGTCATTCCGTTTGTAACTCATCGAAATATCGGTCTGGGACCCCATAAAGTATATATGTATATTCATGATGCCCGATCGATTTTAAGACATTCTAGCGATGTCCGTCTGTCTGTCTGTGGAAAATGCTCTCGCGGACAAAATATTGCACAGAGATGACTGAAACTTGACATATACAGTGACGAGCAAAAGTGTAACAGGGTTCACATTGCTTAGATAATCTGCTCTATATTTTAAACTACACAAGATAAAGTATTGAAGTTTTTTGATAATTTTATTATTTAATTGATCAGAATTTATAAACATTATCGAAATATGCTGTAAAATTTTTTATAAAAAAAATATTGTATAAATTCCATAAAAAGGCAAGTGTTACATTATTGCATGATTTTTCATGATTTTTCTACATAAATCTTTAGGACAACTTTTATATTTCGAGCATATAGACCCGGATTTTGCAATTTTTTTATAAAACTTAATAAATAACATAAAAATAATTCATTTGTTGAAAAGAAATTTTGGGTAAATATTATTTTTAACTCAAAAGTCCGTCCTTTTTACGTTTTTTGGGGAACCACGCATATTTATCAAGCTAAGAATTTGCAGAAATTATTTTTTTTGAGTGGTGTTTATATCAGGCGATAATAGAGACCATTTATAAAAAATTTCGTAAATGGATTGTTGCTTTTGCAATTAGTAAAAAAAAAGTTATTGTGTACTGGGGTTGGGTTTCTGGAGGAATTTCAAATATTTTTGCCGAAATTCGACATTTTTCGGCTGAATAAAGGCCAATTTTGCCTCAAGAAGTGTTTTCTTAATTCAGCCGTAAATAAATCAACAAGTTATATCACCAGTTGATCATAAATTTTGTTAAGAATGGGTTTATACCATTTAAAACTACTATCACATTTCGTGGTTTTGGACATTATCCTCGGGGTAGTGCCATAGTGTCAAATTATCGAATCAGAACGCAATCTTTGGAGTCAATTTTTTCAGAAAGAACAAAAATAAATAATGTTTAATAAATAAAAGTCTTTTGCTGCTCTTATCATTGGACGAAATTCACTAATTCAATTTAGGTACCCTAAACAATAATTTTAAATAGAGATTTAATAATAACTACATTCTTTATAACAATATTGTCAATCTACTGATGATTTTAATTGACGATATATTTAAGACCGAATATAAAAAAAAACATCATCGGCCAGAATTGGCTCGTATTCATTCGAAAAATGTTGAATATCTGCAAAAATATTTGAAATTCCACCAAAAACCCAAATTAAGTACCCAATAAAAAAATTGTATTAATTGCAAAATTAACAAACCACTTATGAATTTGATTATAAATGGGCTCTACTATCGCCGGATATAAACGCCATTCCAAAAAAATAATGTCTGTATATTCTAAGCTTGAGTAATACGTGTGGCTCTCCTAAAATCGTTAAAAGGACGGACTTTTGAGTTAAAATAAATGTTTAGCCAAAATTTCTTTTCAACAAATGAATTATTTTTATGTTATTTATTAAGTTTTATAAAAAGATTGCAAAATCCGGGTCTATATGCGCGAAATACAAAAGTTGTCCTAAAGATTTATGTAGAAAAATCATGAGTGCAATAATGTAACACTTGCCTTTTTATGGAATTTTTACTATATTTTTTTTATAAAAAATTTTACAGCATATTTCGATAATGTTTATAAATTCTGATCAATTAACTAATAAAATTATCAAAAAACTTCAATACTTTATCTTGTGTAGTTCAAAATATAGAGCAGATTATCTAAGCAATGTGAACCCTGTTACACTTTTGCTCGTCACTGTATATTGGAAGTTCTCCCGGGAAGTTTGGTATTGCATTTGAGCGATATCGGTTAAAGTTATGAACGCAAATGTAAGGACACCTCAAAAATTTCAGTACATTCAACATAACTTAAAAATACAAAATGCTTTAATTCGGCTTCTGAATGACATATGTGAACATAATTGAACAACAAATGGTATTTAAACAAGTACGAACATATTTTTTGACAAAAAAAGAAAAAAATCGCGGATTTTTTTTTTAACAAAATTTTTTTTCGCGGAAATTTTTTTTTTTTTTTTCAAAAGTAATTTCCTTTTAAATAAAGTTGTTTGCAATAATCTTTTTGAAATTGTGGAGGGTATTACTACATTCGGCAAGGCCGAATTTAACTTTTTTACTTGTTTAAAGATAATTTTATTTTAAATACGATAAGCTTTATCCTGAAAAAATCGGATAATAATTGACAAAGTTGTAATCATTTTTCTAAAAAAGGAAATTAAGATTTTGCAGAAAATCGCCGACAAAAAAAATTAATTCATAATAAATGGGCATGTATAGTATTTTTAAAGGTTTTTGGCGCGCTGAATCCGAATCTGGCCTTTAAATTGCTCTATCTCATCAGGTTTTTGACATATTTAGCATAAATTGATAGATCAAAAACTTAATAAGATAGCGCAATTTCAAGGTCAAATTCGAATTCAGGAGGTCAAAAACCTTTAAAATAACGATAAGCGACCTCTCAGTATGTTCGTTAATATTTTTATTTTTTTTTTTGCCTGGTTATCCGCTCGGCAATTTCATACAAAATCTTAATTAACCTACAACCTTAACTACATCATTTTAGAAGTATATTCGATTTTGTTTTTTTGTAGCACAGTGTAATATTGTAATTAGAAAATTTCTGAATTTGAAATTATTCGATTAATCGAACAATTTTTAAAATTTATTCGTTTAATCGAATAAATCAAAAATTCCAAATGTCGATTAATCGTTTAATCGAACAATAAAAAAACCCGATTAATTGAACACCCTATTATACTGTCAAAACTGGAATTACAAAACTTCCCAGCAAAAAAAGTGCGGAGTACTTCTATTTGGAGTGCTTTAAAACTATAACAAATGTAATGAAGTACAAAAAACACAAGAAAAAAACACACAAACAGTTTTTTCTACTCCATAAAAAGTTGTTATTCAGCACTTAACTCATTACCTTCCGCGACACTCCCATACAAAAGTAAGTAGGTATTCAGTAGATAAGAAGTACTCCGAGCTTTCAAACAACTTCCAACTACTTCCCTGGAGTAGTTCTTATCTACTGAATATCTACTTACATTTGTATGGAGGTGTCGCGATTGGTAATGACTTAAGAGCTGAATATCTATGTATTCTGGAGTAGAAAAAACTGTTTGTGTGTT
Source organism: Pegoplata infirma (assembly GCA_963921195.1). Taxonomy (NCBI): domain Eukaryota; kingdom Metazoa; phylum Arthropoda; class Insecta; order Diptera; family Anthomyiidae; genus Pegoplata; species Pegoplata infirma. The sequence goes on from CAWUER010000621.1 coordinate 31,922, forward strand.
TTTGTCTTGTGTTTTTTGTTATTTTTGTTTTATTTCATTACATTTGTTATAGTTTTAAAGCACTCCACTGAGAAGTGGTAATGACTTTTTTTGCAGGGTTTATATTGACCCTTTTTAAACTGGGCCCTTTTAAGCCTTCCTTCTACTGACACGTTTACTGCCCGATTTTGATGTGCCTTCAAAAAAAATTTTTAATTTTTTAACCTTTAAAATCAAAAGTTAAATGGAAATGCTTATATATATATTCGATCCAACTAGGCGCGGATCCAGGGGGAGAATGGTATTTCCCCCCCCCCCCCCCCCCCCCCAAAAACGATTTCAAGAAATAAAAGAATAAAGGAAAAAAAAGAAAAAGAAAGAAAGAAAGAAAGAAAGAAAGAAAGAAAAAAAGAAAGAAAGGAAGAAAGAAAGGGAAAGGAAAGGAAAGAAGGAAGGGAAAGGAAAAAGATTGAACGAAAATGACCAGGGTGTTAAAAACCCTAAGGAGAGTTTTTTGTGTGCTGATGATTTACGTCAGCACACATAATCTATATCCTAAGAAAGTTTTTACATCATTGGGATAAAATGTTTCAGAATTTATGAAATTTCATATAAGAAACTTAAATGTCAAAAGAGTCGTCGACATTTTCTAACCGAATAACTTTCCTTATCGTTTTCTAAGGAAAAAGTATTATCTCAAATATTTTTTATAGAAAACTGTCTTAGAATTCAAGACTTTACCTTTAGATAATATGTTGCTACTTACGTATATATTATGTTATCTGAATGTAAAAATTTTTTGATTGAAAAATTACCTCAAATTTTTTAAAATGTCTTATAAATTTTCTATATAAAAAATCCCTCAGCAACTGACAATAAGAATTTTTCTTCGAAAAAATGTTTCAGAATCTGACAAGAATTTTTCTACAAATAAATTTCTCAGAATCGGATAACATTTCTACAGGAAAAACGTCTCAGAATCTTAGTTTTCTATGCGTTAAATTTTAATTTAATTTTTTTTATAATTTTTTTTTATGGAAAAATTTTTTAGAATGTGAGAATTTCTTTGTTTGAAAAATCTTTTAGAATCTGCGATTTTTTCTATAGGAAATGTTTATCAAAATCTATTATTTTTTTATAGGACAAATCTCTCAGAATCTAAAAATTTTTCTGTTGGAAGATTCTGAGAATTTTTTTATATGAAATCCCACACAGAAATTGCCAGCGGTACAAAAAATAAAGTACTGCCAAAACACTTATTTTTTGTAAAATGAAGCGCTTTGCCAACGTTTCAAATTACATTCTTTTATTACAATTATTTGTGTAACAGTGCAATAGCAATTGTTTCATCATAACAATATTTTTATCTTAATTTTTAACATTTTACAATCCGACTTCTTTTGAAGACAATGTTGGGTAGTTAAAATATCGGTAATTTTATTAATAATATTTCCCTTTAAAATTAATTGTAGCATTTGTTTACCGAAAGCTTTAAAAAATAATTATTCGGGACTCGCTACTGTACATCTTTCACACGAAAAGAAACCAACATAACTTTTGCAACATTTAATATGAGCTAGGGCTGGCATATCGCAGCAAAAAGCCAACACACTTAATTGAAAAGGTTTCCCATTCAATGGTATAACTTAAAAAAAAAAATATATTTCAAGTTCATAGATTAATACCTTCTCTAAAGAAAACAGTGGATTCCACCACAAATTCTTCTAAAAACTCTCTAGAATTTTTTTTAAATGCTGGGAAACCACCCCAATTTTTGTTTTTGAAGCGCTGCCACAGTAATATATTTTTGGTTTTAAGGTACTTTGCCAGAGCTTTGAGAACCTATGGCACTATATTGCAACGGTAATATATATCTCGTACTTACGCAGTACTTATATAAGAAAGCTGGAAGTACTTGTACTACCGTGCAAAGTACTTTAGCTGTACTGGCCCGTTTGTATTTTTCTGCCTGGGATGTGTCTCAGAATATGGAAATTTTTCTTTTGAAATTGTGTCCAACAATTATAATTTTTCTGTATGAAAAATGTTTGAGAATCTTAGAAATTGCCTTGGAAAACATTAGATTACATTAAAACCGTAAAATTTCCATGCGGAAAAATACTATAAAATTTAAGATTTTATTTTTGGAAAAGTGTATCAAAATTTCTTCATAAAAAGTTTTAGAATCTGATCCTTTTTAGTAGCTGATAATTTTCTTTTACGAAATGTGTTTCAGGATCTGAGAATTTTTGTATAAAAAAAATATAAGAATTTTTTCAGAGATTTTGTATAAGAAAAGTATAGCAGAATTTGGAAAGTTTTTTTTTATAGAAAGAATGTCGCAGAATCTCAGATTATTTCTATAAAATAAAGTTAAAAAAATGTTCTATGCGAAAAATGAGATATTTTCTATAGAAAATTTGATCTGAGATTACAACAGCTTTTTTTATCAAAAGGTTTTAGAATCTGAACATTTTTCAAAAGACAAATATCTCAGAAATAGGTTATTTTAAAATATAAAAATTTGTGAAAATCTGAGAGCTTTTCTTTAGTAAAAATGTGTCAACATCTAAAAAATTTTGTCAAGTAACATTTCATACCTAACTAAAAATTTTTTTTCGGATTATTGGACTTTTAGTATCAAAATCAATAAGTTTTTATATACAGATAAAAATTTACGAGCACAGTTATGTCTGACTATGATTTTCATAAGCCAATTTTTAAGACTGAAAAGTCATAATATCAATATTTTCCCATACAAATCTACAACAAAATTCAAAAATTTTAAAATTTTTTTGGTTGGTTTGTGTAGAAAAATTTTAATGTTCTGACTGTTTAATCATAAAAAATGGATTATGACAGACAAAGCCAGTCATAATTGTGAATAAGCCCGTTTATTTGACTATTAACATCCTTTTTTTGAAGTAAATCTTAAAAAAAATTTTGGAAATAAATAAAATTTCCAAAAAAAAACCTAAATCCATACCTAAATACGCATTTAAGAAAAAACCTTTTTTTTATTTCAATGTGATACTAAATATAAAAAATATTAACAAAAATTCACACACAACCCCCATCCCCCCCCCCCCCCCTCTTCCAAACAAACTTTTATATTTTTTTGGTAAAAAAAAAAATCTCCCCCCCAAATGAAATTCCAGGATCCGCGCCTGGATCCAACTAATAAATATAATTGAAAAAAATGTGTAAAGTGTTTTTGAACTTCAGTAATTATACAAAAAATCGCCGTTAACAAAAATCCTTTCCTATGTGGCACAGTCTAGGAACAAATGCGGTTAGCATTTTCATAGTTTTTATTCTGCCGGAGATTTATGACTTTATTTATATAAATATAAAACACTTAACTGATATTTAGAAGAAAATTCTATTAATTTTATTTTTTTAAGTTAAAGAGAAAGCAATTTTCTATCAAAACGCGCCTTAAAAGATATTGAACAAAATTTTATAAATCTAGCGTCGAAGACGAATTGCGGAATGTGTCGAATGTCGACTGTATCATCTCTAACGTATAACAAAAATTACCTTCGTCGCGTTTCAAACGCGTTTATGACAACAAGAATAGTCCCGACTATTTAAACGTCAAATTTGTATGTAATAATTTATTCATTAGCGAATATGCAAAGGCAGCGAATTGTGAGGGTGATTTATTTTTTTTTAATTGAATATTGTCGGGTCGGAATATTGTTCCCCATGGTCTTAAACTGATGAAGAACAAATTTGAGACAAATCGGATAACTCTAACCCATGCACCTTTGAGGTCCAAGTTCACAAGGTACTTTTATTAAAGTCGCATCATCTTTTTTAAAAACGCAAATAACGGTAATTTGAAATATCTTGAAAACTGTTCTACTTTTGACCATTCTGACTTCACATTCGGATTCAGCGGACAATTTTACATAAAGATTAGGTATCAGATTCATTTCGTCACGACTTTGTTGAAAATTTGTGACACAGTGTAATATTAAAAAAGTCTAAAGACACAAGTCAAGATGTGTGGTTTTGTATCTTAATTTCGACCGATATGGTATATATGTATAACTTTTTGTAATAATTTCTCAATAATTTATAAATTCCCTTTAGTGATTCATTAACTTTTTGCTGTTTCATATGTATGCATAGAACCATAAAACGAACTCCAAACTGTTGGAGTTTCTTATTGTTTTCAAATTCATAAGTATGAACAATAAAAAACATTTTACAAAATTATCTAAACTTTTTTAATAGACTTTAGATGTACGGAAAGTAGAGTAAACCGAAAAAAATTAAGTAAAATTTTAGGATTTTTTTTCTCCTGTATTAATACCCTAAACCACTCTGTTGTACAGTGTACAACGATTTTGTGTATACTTAAATACCGATCGACTTAGAATAACTTTTTGAGCTATGTCGGTCGATCTGTCCATCATAATTACGATGAAGGTCAGAATTATCAATATATTTGGCTGGAATTTAAATTTAACCTCATTTAAACTTAACTTAATTAAATCCGATAATTATCGGATTATAACTATGATTTGACTCGTGGCGGCCTTCGATAAAAATTTTGGATTTTTAGAAAACTTTTGGAAAATTTAAAACCTTGATCGAAGGCTGCACGGGTTAAAATTATCAAATTTGGCGTTTATTAATTTTAAAATAAAGTCTGTCTCGAGCTTTATGATAGGGTCAATAAAAAGTTTTGAGATTTTTTTTAATATTTCCTTAATGTAAAAAAAAACTTCCATTTTTGGAAATATTTTGGCAAATTTTAATTGGCAAGATAATTTTTTTGCAGATATTTATTTTTTATTTTTTGCAAGGTAATGTTTTGTCAACGAATATGGTTAAAATGAAAGAAAACTCTATCAAAATGTTAGTCAAGAAAAGTTTAAATTTTTTCCAACAAAATATCTTAAACTTAAAAAAAAACTCAATTACTTCGACAAAAGTAAGCGTATTTTCAAAAGAAAATTTAAATGCTCCTGAAGTTCGGTATGTATATTTGTTATTTCTGTGGTTCGGTTGATATTGAATTTTGGCGAAAGCGGTTCACTATTTTAGAAGTTATATGCAAAACCGTGAATTTTGAATTGGTTTCACCTTGAATTCACTTGTTGCAAAATACGCTAAAAGAAATTTAAAAAACAATGGTATGTCAATAAAATAATTTACAAAGTATTTTTGTAGCTTTAAAAAATGTTTATAAATGGGGGTATTCATGAATTCGACTTTTTTACTTGTTTGTTAGTGCCAAATCGAAAGAAAAATGTGGCAACTCTGGGAAAGGTGACCATATTTTTTTGCAATGCACAAATATTTTTTTAATGTAAAAAAATTTCTTTCAATAAAAAATTTGAGAAATTTTTTCATGACTTCTGAACCCGTGGACCGATTTACCTCATATTTCACACATTTTATCTGATTATATTTTCAAGTATTTAAGCTTAAATTTATCTATCACGATCAATTGTCGTGGGCGTAATCCCTACTTCCACAAGTGATTTACAGATATAAAAAAAAATGAATATGCTTATAAAACTCAATAACGAATTGATATAGAAAAACTGATAAACACAAGTATCAATTTTTTAGCCCTACTTTCAAAATTTTTGGTCCCACTCTTGAGTGCAACCAAAAACTGAATTTTGTCGTAAAGTGTAATACTTTCCCTTGAAAAATGAAAAGAAAAATTATGAGATGCAGTTTAAAAATATCCACGACTCCAATGCCATTTAAATTTTTTATATACAATTTCTTTAATTCTGAAACAATTTATCCTAAGATGAAATTTATCCAAATATTTCCGTCAACCGGGGCGGATACAGCGAGGGGAATGGGGGAAACACAACCTTCCCCATACCGATTTCGAAAAAGAAAAAAAAAATAAGAAAAAAGAAAAGGAAGGGAAGGGAAGAAAAATAAAAAAGAAGAGCCCGTGTAGAAATCGATTAGATATGATATGATCTGTTAGGATCTGAATAAATCGATTGTATCTGATAACCCGACTAAAAAAATAATACGGCACCATATATCATTTGATCCCAAAAATGGAGGATCCAAAAATATTTGATAATCTCTTATTGGATCATATTGGATATAATTAGATCTAATTAGATCCCAAAATGGAACGGTAAATATTATCTAATTTGATATTATAAAAAATTAGATCTAATAAGATATAGTAATCTATATATATAATTTCCCTATTTGTGTGTTCCTCTTTTTTTGTCTATCCAGAGCTTTTTGAAGCCCACTGATGAGCTACAAAGCTGAAAATTGGCATGCTTATAGTAAAACACCTGGGGAAGATCCTAACTTAGCTTGATTTTTGATTTTTTGCCTGTAGGCGGAGAAATAAGGGGAAAAGTAGGCGTGGCAAAATTCAATTTTTTGACATTTTGGCTTAATTTAAAGCCTCCTAATGACTTAGGAAGCTGAAAATTTTCTAGAATATAGTCCTAACGATAGCGCATACCCTCAAGTAGTCGAATTTAAAATTTTCGCAATGTGGGCGGAGAATTGAGGGGAAAGTTGGCGTGTCAAAATTGGGATTTTTAAACATTTTTACTTCTTTTGAAGCCCCCCAAATGACTTAGGAAGCGGAAAATTGCATAGCATTTAGTTCTAACAATGAAGCATACCCTGAAGTAATCGTATTTATATTTTTTAGACTGTAGAAGGAGAATTAAGAGAAAAATGGGGCGTGAAAAAATTGGGTTTTTTTTAATATTTTAACCAATTTGAAGACCCCCAATGACCTATGAAGATGAAAATTGACATTTTTGCTTATTTTAAAGTCTTCTAATGACTTGGGAAGCTGAAAATTTCCTAGCAGATAGTCCTATCGATGAAGCATATCCTGAAGTAGTCGAATTTTAAATTTTTGGACTGTGGGCTTCGAATTGAAAGGAAAATAGGGAGTGACAAAATTGGGATTTTTAACATTTTAACTTATTTTGAAGCCCCCAAAGGAAGCGGAAAATGGACAGCGTATAGTCCTAACGATGTAGTATATCCTGAAGTAATCGGATTTAAAATTTCTCGACTGTGGACGGAGAATTAAAAGATAAGAGAGCGTGGAAAATATTTTAACTAATTTGAAAACCCCGAATGACTTAGGAAGATGGAAATTGGCATGTATATAGCAGGTTTCATGGGGAAGATCAACACGAGCCTGGACTTTTGATATCCAGTGTATGGGTGGAGAATAAGAAAGGCAAAGGGGTGTGGTAAATTTATTTCCATTTATTTTCTGTATAAATAATTTTTTTTTTTGGTTTCTCTTATTTTTTGTGTATCCAGCGCCTTTTGAATTTCATTAATTGACTTAAAAGCTTAAAATTGGCATGTATATAGTAAAACGCCAGGGACAGATTCTTACGAAGCCGGATTTTTTGCCTGTGGGCGGCGAATTACGAGAAAAAGTGGACTTGGCAAAATTTATTTTTTTTAAACATTTTAGAGTATTTTTAAGCTCCGCCCCAATGAATTAGGAAGCTGAAAATCACTAACATGTAGGCCTTACTATGAAGCATATTTTAAAGTAGTCCGATTTAATATTTTTGCAATGTAGACGGGTATTGAGAGGAAAAAGGGGCGAGGCAATATTTTGTTTTATTTTTTTAATTTAACTAACTTTAAAGCCCTAATGACCTACGCAGCCGAAAATTTGGCAGCATATTGTCCTGACACTGGACCATATTCTAAAGTAGTCAGACTTCAAATTTTTGGACTGTGGACGGAGAATTAAGAGGGAAAAGGGGCGTGGATACGAGTATAGTACTAACGATGGAGCTTATCCTTAAGTAGTCAGATTTAAAAAAAATAGAATATGGACGGAGAATTAGGAGAAGAAATGGGCGTGGAAAAATTATGTTTTTACATCTTACCTAATTTTGAAGACACCTTATCACCTGGAAAGATGAAAATTGGGATGCATATGGTACGGACTATGGCAAAGATCAACACTGACCTTGATGTCCAGTTAAAGGGCGGAGATACAAAAAAATCCATTGTGTATTTTGTTCAGTTTATATACATAATCTGTAACGTAGCCGGATTTTTGGCCTTCAAGACAGGGGAGTGGCGGAAGACGGCGAATTTTGGTTTTTAAACATTTAGGTGGTTATTCATAAAAACTGAAATATAACTAAAGTAGGTTTATTTGACAGAAATTGCAGGCATAATTGTAAAAAAAAAACCTGCAATAAGTCTACTGTAAGTATTATGAATAACAGCCTTAAACTATTTCTGAAACCCCTAATGACTAAGGAAGCTGAAAATTGTAAAGCATAAAGTATTGACAATGGATCATATCCTTATGAAGTCAGATTTAATATTTAAACTGTGTACGGAGAATTATTAGGAAAAATTTAAGTGAAAAAATTTAGTTTTTTAACATTTTAGCTAATTTTACAACCCTTCATGAATAAGGCTGGATTACTCAATGCTCCGTTATAAAATCACTCTCCGTTAAATTTAACTTTTCCATACAAATTTTGACATAAGGCTCCGTTAAATCGGCAGTTATAAGCTAACTGGGCATTAAGTAATTCGCCCTAAAAAGATAAAAAATTTCCATGTATATAGGAATGACCATGGGACAGATCCACATGATGGATTTTTGATATCCGGTTTAAGGACGGAGAGACGAAAGGGCGTGCTAAATTTAGTTTTAACATTTTATCAGTAAAATCTTTTATACTCATTAAATTTTTTCCAGTTTGGGAAGTATATTGATGTTACTCAATCTAGCAATATTAAATTTTTTAAGCACAAACATAATTTTTTATAAAGTATGGTAAAAAATTAGAATTATTGGTAAAAGTGATTTGGTGTTCCGCCTGGCAGGGACAGGCTATTCGACTAGTATATAATATATCTTATTAGATCTTTAATATCAAATTGGATGAAATTTTCCGTTTCATTTTTGGGATCTAATTATGTCTATTATATCAAATTTGATTTAACAAGATATAATCATATATTTATATAAAATTATATTTTAAATTATATGATTATATCAAAACTTTTTTACTCGGGAAGATATATTATATCCGAGATTTGTCCCCATTTTTGAATTTGATCAGATACAATTACACATCTACTTTGATCTCGAAATCGGGGACAAATCTCGGATGTAATAGATCTGATTAGATATAATTGATATTATTAGATCTTAATAGATCAGCCAGATCAAATCGATTTTTACATGCGAAAAGAAAAAATGCCTGCGAATTTTGTACTCTTGCCCAAAACATTAAATCATGATAATGTTTTGCGGAAGATTTGGGTGTACTTGCCAAATCTAAGTTTTTTTTTAGAAAAAATAATGTTATATTACTTTGCTATTCCATGCAAAACGAATTGAAATATCAGTCGATGACCCCATTAAAAAAACCAAAAGAGCTGTACATTTCGTAAGTGTGTGCAAAAATAAGTGCAAAAAAGTGTTTTTACATTTTGGAGAGTATAAAAGATTCGGCACCAAAGAATATAACACTCTCACTTGTTTTAAGTACATTTGATAAACAAATGGAAAATTTTTATGCGAAAAGCTTAGACTTGGTGAAAAAGTAGTTTTGGTGTAAAAAAAAATATTTTTTTCCACGAAAAACTAAATTATGTTAAAAAAAAATTAATGAACCCAAAAATTTTGGTGAAAAAAAATTTTGATGAAAAAAAGTTTTTGATGACAAGAAAAATTTTTTGATGTAAAAAAAGTTTTTGGTGAGAAAAAAATTGATAATAAAAAATCTGAAAAATAAATTTAATGAAAAAAAAATTGATGAAAAAAATATAATAAAAAAAAAATTTGTTTGATGAAAAAAAAAATTTGTTTGATGAAAAAAAAAAAATTTTTATGAAAACAAAAATTTTGATGAAAAAAAAAGTTTGATGAAAAAAAATTAAAAAAAAAATTTTATGGAAAAAAAATTGATAAAAAAAAAAAAATTTAATACAAAAAAAAAATGGTGAAAAAAAGTTTGATGAAAAGTTTGATGAAAAAAAAATTAAAAAAAAAAAAAAAAATTGATGAAAAAAAAAATTTTATGAAAAAAAAAAATTTTTGTTGAAAAATAATTATGTTACTTTTTATTCACCAGCTGGTGAAAAACGGGTTTATTCACCAGGAGGTGAATTATTATCCAAGTTACAAACCCAAGTTATTAAAATTTTTGGTTTTTTCGTTAATTATTAGCTTATATAGTCAAACTGAGGTGGCGTCCTGCAACTTTTTAAAATTAGACACCAGCCTAAAAACATTATCATGTTAAAAAGGAAAAAGGGAAGAGGAGAAAACAGAGCAGAAACAATCTTCAGAATTCAAACAAAATTTTATATTTATGTGAGAACCTAAAAAATTTTATTGGGAAAAAAACAGTGTTGGCTATAGTTACCCTTTCAATACCGTTACCGATTAAAAACCCTTTAATATTGACTACCGTTACCGTTACCAATACCAAAATAAAAATTTTTAAATTCCGTTACCGATAAAAACCGTTACCTTTATTCGGGGTTTTACCGGTATTATAACGGTTTTGTTTCGGTTGCATTAATATTACTTATTTTTTTTTTGTGGATTAAAAACAAATTAAAATATTTTTAATATACTTAAAATAAAAAAACAAATTTTTGTTCATTGCCAATCCAACCAATGATTACATTCGCAATTAACAAAATTCAAATATAGATCGTGGACCTCATAAAGATTTTATATTATTAATCAGTGATCGATTGTATGAGATGTTCGTCTTTCCGTCTGTAGAAGATACGATACGATCCAAAATAAACGTGTTACCCTTCTGGAACGAATACGTCTTATGGTCATAGGCTGGTTAAGTTCCGTAATGGGAAAATCAGAACAGATGAAAAAAGTTCCCTCTTGAAAAACTTACAAAACCCCAGAAAATATATTTTATTTAATTTTTTTGTCTATTTGTTTAGAAAATGAAGAATTTTTATGCCGTGTGAAGTTCACTGACCAAGATTAGAAAATGCGATTTTTTTCGGTCTGAACCTTTTGGGCGCTTGGCTATAGCAAATTAAATTAAATATTGATAAAATTGTATTATTTATGCGTAAATATAAATAAAATTAATTTCCCAACATCTATGGCGAGAGGAAAGGTATCCCTCCGATACCGCCCACCCTCCTCGTTAAAAAAACATCCTCTGTAACATCGTTGCCAATTTTTTTTTTTATCCCTGCCGATTTTTTTTAACAACATGACAAACAATTTTGATCACATCCTTGACGGTTTTTTTAGCAGATTCTACCTGGATTATCCAGACAGAAATTTAGCAAAACCGCGTCTGCTATAATCAGCAGATTTCTCAACTGGCTCAAAATGCAGATTTCTCATATGGCGTAAAATGCAGATTTTTTTGCTTATTGGACAAAGGTGTCTCTACGAACATGAGTTCGTATTTGTTGAATTACATTATTGCGTGAATGTTTTATTTTAATTCTGAATTAAATCATAGTATTTAATATTAGTACATACTTATATAATTATGTATAGAAAAGTAACAGAATTTAACAGTTTTTTAACAGTTTTTTAACTTTTTTTCGGATTTTTAACAAATTTGTGACTTGTTAACATTTTATTTATAATACCGGTACGTACCGGTATTGATGTTTCGGTAACGGTTCACCGTTACCGAAATAATCGAAAATACCGTTACCTTTACCGTTACCGATATAAAAATATAAAATACCAATACCGTTACCGATACCGTTATTCGTTTCGGTTGCCAACCCTGGAAAAAAATGTTTCGACTTTAAGAAATTAAGAAACATTGACTCTTTCCGAAAGCTTTTCATTTAATTGAAGAATGTTTCTAAATTTTTTCCAAAGATTTTTTAATGGAAATCTGAGATTATTTCTAAAAGAAAAATATTTTTCTACAATTTAAAAAAATTTTGTAAGAAAAATTCATAGGATTTAAAAATTTTGTTACAAAAAAAGGTTAAGATTCGTTTTAAACATAAGAGCGGAGCATTTCGCAAAACAGATTCGAAAACATTGATCTGGGAGAAAAGGTACACCTTTCATTTCATATTCATTTCCATATTATCTAAACGATAAACTTTATAAAAAAATTGTATATTGTTCATCCCACTCTATTGTTTAAAAAAAAGTTTTTTTAAATGTTGAATGATATTGAAGTTTTTATTTGTTTTGTGCTGTAGATGTATGTGTGAATTTGCCCTAAATAACCATAATTTATGCAAATATTTTCAAAACAAATCGATCTTTATCGTTTCAAAAAAAAAGTTATCGTACAAAAACGAAAATTGCGGCTAGCAAGTTGAAATAAAAAACTCTTAAAGAAAATTTCTCACTTAAGTAAAAGTTTTTTGGTTGTTAACAAATTCTGAAATTTTTTTATGTAGTACAACGTACTCTGAGTCTTTTTTTACTTTAGCATATAGATTGTGGAATGTTGTAGAACTTGAGGAAATTTAATATTTACTTTATTAGTTTGTTGAAGTGCAAGTAGTTTTTAATGATGCCAATTGCCAGAAAAATATTTTTTTTGCACAGCACAACGTGTATAAGTAGTAAATTGTATTTAAAAGCAAAAAAAAAGTAATCTGAAACTAAAACTAGAGAAAATGAGAAAAGTTTTAAAATTTTAGTTTCCGCTTATTTCTTCAAAAGGAATATATAACATGCACTTATTATAAATTGCACACTTACAATACTAACATTAAGGCGTCTTTTGCACTTTTCGTGTTTTATTTAGGGGAAGGATTCTGCGTCTTGTTATTTAAATTATCTATTTTTCTATTCTACAAACATTTGCTGCATCAAATTCAACTAGGGGTGGTCAAAAGTTCGTGCGAAAAGTGCAGAATGCTTTAAAACTTAAAAAAATTTAAAGTTTTTTGGTGAAACATAATTTAATTAATATGATAACTTAAAATTTTAATTTTTTAAAAATTTTTTTTATCGAACGAACTTCTGACCTTCTACATTTTAGTGTTAGCAACTTTTAAACATCTATTAAAAAATAAATACGCAATTTTTTTTTAGTTCTGTTTTTTTTATTTGAAAAGTTTACAATCGTAATATTTTTAAAAAATGGTAACACAAAATTTGGTCAACTAGAATTGCCATTGTTACCAGTTAATTGTGGTGTGGGATCCTTTTTTGAAAGGACAAAATCGGCCGCAGCTGTACAGCAAAAACTACTGAACCGATTTTGATAATTTTTGTTTTTTAATTTGTAAATTATTTAATTTTCTAGTACTTATCGTGGCCATGTTTTAAAATTTGACCTAATAAATTTTTCAATGCAAGAAGGAATGCAATTTTTCTATTTTTAAAGTTTACGTTAGCATAACTTCAACAAAAATCAATATTTTTTAATAAATGGCTACGTTAAGTACTTGAAAATTTAATAATCTTCAAATCAAAAAAAAAAAAAATCGGTTCAGTAGTTTTTGCTGTAGAACTGCATCCGATTTTGTCTTTTAAAAAAGCATCACACAATTCAATGGCAACCCTAAAAACTCTAGTTGACAAAAATTTTTGTTTTGAAATTTTACAAATATTTAAAGTTTCTATCTTTTAAATAAAAAACAGAATTAAGAATTGCTAAAATTAAGAATTGCTTAAATTAAGGCTGTTTTTTAGTTCCAACCCCCCTTAAAACACGTATTTTTTTTTCGTTTTTTTAGGTTTTTTTTTTTAACGCAACTCTTTGCGTTTCAGTATAAGTGTTAGTTATCTCTTCTCTATTTTGGTGGAGTTTGTTGATTTAAAAAAGTCCTCCATTTGTAAAAAATGAGTCCACTTAAAATGCTCTGGTTTTAAGAATCGCAAGAAGTAGCAGCTGAAATTTGAAATACTTACTTTTAATAGTTAAGAGTACAATCTCCTTTTTGCAGCTAACCTCTAATAGCCTCTAATGGATTTTTATAGTCTTTCAAAATTTCGGTTTTTAAGAGTTTTTTTTTAATTTTTATCTAATTTTTACTCACATCACTTTAAGAAAAAAAACAAGTAAGAGTGTCAAAATCGGCTGTGCCGAATCTTTTATACCCTCCAACACGTTTAAAACTAAAAAAAAATCGCAGGGGCGTCTTTTTTTTTGGGGGGGGGGGTCGGCGGAGTTGGTGGGGGACACCTGTATTCCCGCATATATGTTAACAGATTATTTGTTTATTATATTACGCTTAAATAATGCATTTTTATCGTTATTTTTAATTAATTTCTATAACCACGCCCCCAAAAGGGGGCGGCCTGAAAAAATCTAATTTTCTAACCCCCTTGGTCCAAGCGCAGGTCTATGAACATAATATGGCATACAAATGTTACATTTGTTGAGCAAAAATTAAAAAAAAAACTCGTAAAAATATCGTATTTTTCAGGGGTCGTTTTAGTTCATTAAGGGGGAACTTTTTTCCCCCTGGTCCGATTTCGCCCATCTTCGAACTTAACCTTACCAGTTACATTAGAGATATTCTTGTCCAATTTCAGGGGTCTAGCTCTTTTGATTTGGACTGCATCGTTATTTCTACAGACGGACGGACGGACATCTCTAGAATGTCTTAGATTCTATCATGGATCAATATTATATATACTTTGTGGGGTCCCCGACCGATATTTCGATATGTTACACACGGAATGACAAAGTGAGTATACCCCCATACTGTGGTTTGAGCGTATAAAAACGCACACAAAATCTGCAAAGACCATATGGAATGATTATTTATTATCGGAATTAAAAAATTATGTGCGAACTTACAAAAAAAATGTGAAGAAATATTGATAGCCAACTTTAATTGAAAACTAAAAAATACTTTTAAAAAAAAGCTGAAATGAAAAGCAAAAAATACTCAACTTTGCACCACTTTTGACAATAATATAGTGTTACAAGGCCCAACAAAAGATTAAAGTTGTATGTTTTAAAGTATTAAAAATATCAAGGACACATCAAGACTGAGAAAAATGCTGTCCAAACAGCGAAATTCACTCAGTAATATTCAGGCCTCTAACGGCACCTGGACTGAAACTACGACGGATACGCTCAGTATTTTGTTTCAGACACACTTTCAGGGTGTAATCTGGAACAAAGTGACGAAACAATTTCATTAGTTAATCAGTTAGCATCATATCCGGAGGCTACGAACATTATAAATTTGAAGACTGTCACATGGGCAGTTGGTACTTTTGGACCATACAAGTCACCAGGCATTGATGGAGTCTATCCAAAAATGCTGCAGGAGGCTTTAAAGGTTATTGGTGAAAATCTCGTACAAGTTTATAGAACTTGTCTAAGGTACACGTATGTTCCCAATTCTTGGCGAAAGGTTAATTTAGTTTTTATACCGAAAGCGGGTAAAATTCAGCACTTCAGTGCAAAGGATTATAGACCGATAAGCCTTTCCTCTTTTTTGTTAAAGACCTAAGAGCGGATTTTGGACGAATATATAAGAAAGAAAATTCTTCCAGCGGGAATTTCGTCTAGCCAACATGCTTACCTTAAAGGTAAATCTGTGGACTCGGCTCTACATTCACTGGTTCATCAAATTGAAAAGACGCTTTCTTTTAGTGAATATACCTTGGGCGTTTTTTTGGACATTGAGGGGGCTTTTAATAATGTAGAATCCATTGCAATTAGGAACGCTTTACAGAAAACTGGTGTCGATAATCCAGTTGTCGATTGGTTAATGGAAATGTTGATAAATAGGCACATTTGCTCAGAAATGGGCAGCACGAAGTTACATGCTGTAGCAACTAGGGTCACACCTCAAGGGGGTGTCATTTCTCCTTTGTTGTGGTTACTGGTAGTGAATGAGATTCTCGATTCACTTAATGCAAAGGGTGTAACCGTTGTTGCTTATGCGGACGATCTTGTAGTTTTATCGTCAGGTAAATATCTGGACACAATATCGGATATCTTGGACGATTCTTTGAAAACTTTGTCTTCATGGGCTAGGAGTTGTGGTTTGAATGTGAACGCAACAAAAACTGAGTTGGTTCTCTTTACAAGAAAACGGAAAATAGAAAATTTTAATACTCCGAAAATCGATGGAACGGCGCTGGTTTTATCACCGTCAGCAAAATTCTTGGGGGTCAGACTGGACTCTAAGCTAAATTGGAATGAAAATCTTAAGGAAAGAACAAGGAAAGCGTATGCGGCGCTTTACTCATGCCGAAAACTTATAGTTGGGAAATGGGGTATGAAACCTAAACTTTTTCACGGGTTGTACACTGCTGTTGTTCGACCTGTGGCAACATATGGTTGTCATGTTTGGTGGCCAGTGGTTCAAATAGGGGTACATGCGAACAGAAGTACTAAAGTAAATAGAGCAGCTTTATTGAGTTTGACAGGTGCAATGGGTTCAACCTCTACAGCATCCCTAGAGATTCTTTTAGGTATTACGCCATTGGATCTCCATGTTATGGAGACGGCGGCCATAACGCTCACTAGATTGCATCAACTTGGGTGTTTACGAAATCGAACAGTTCGGCATACTGAGATTCTGGGTGGTCTGGTTTCTAATCTTAACACGGACTATAAGACTCCGGTTAACATAGTCGAAGGAAAAATAGACGTATTGTTGCCATCGCTTGATGACTGGATGATGGATAATGTTGATTTCTCTCAGATAATCGTTTTTACGGATGATTCAAAAACCGAGACAGGCACAGGAAGTGGTGTGCACTGCTCTGAATTAAGTATTGATGAATCTTTCCGCTTGCAGAATGATTGCAGCATTTTTCAGGCGGAGATCTTTGCGATCGCCAAGGCAGCGGAGCTAATCTCGATTAGGCCAATATTCTACAGCGATATTGCTTTCTTCATCGACAGCCAATCGGCTTTAAAGGCGTTAACTGCAGATAATATCAACTCCAAGGTAGTCAGCCGCTGCCACAGAGAACTACAAGTTCTCAGGGAGCAGCATAATATACGACTGTGTTGGGTACCTGGTCACAAGGATATTAAAGGTAATGAGAAAGCGGATGTGCTTGCGAAGGCAGGCGCTAGCCTTCCACATGAGCTCGCCGTTGAGGGAGTGTTTCCACCACTCTCCCTTACTTTTCATAATATTAAGCTGGACACTAGAAACAAGTGGATAAATAGATAGACGATATCAAATGATAGCTTACAAACGAAAATGCTATGGGACGAAAAATCGCTGGGTAACAGCAAAATTCTTCTGGATATGGACAGAAGACAGATAAGATCAGTAATAAACCTTATCACAGGGCATAATAAACTCGCGAAACACATGGTAAGAATCGGGGTTATGTCAGACGATACTTGCAGATGGTGCAATGAATCTGTCGAGGACAGCTTCCATTTCTTATGTGAATGCCCTGCATTAGCATTTAGAAGATTTAAATGTTTAGGTTCTTATGTCTTTCAGGATATTCAGGACCTTCGAGGTATAAACCCTTGGCTTCTCATGTCATTCATACAAGCGTCAAAGTGGGAAACGTAAAAATGCGTTTTCTTGGGTAAGAACAAAATTGAATGGAGAGAAGGAAGGAAACAATAGCAGGAATCATAATGGGCCAAAATTGGCCTCTATGGATGTCATTCCAAACAAATTTTTTTTTTTTTGGGATTGGCGTCATCCTCATTAACTTAACCTAACCTAGTAGCTATAATATAGCATCAAAATTTCATGAAGATTTAAAAAAAAGAAAATAATCATTTTTGGCCGGAATTGACCACCGTGTACTGTTGGTATACTTTAATTTTTTGTTGGTCCCATCCAAGATATAAAATCGTGTTGTACAGTGTAATTTACAAGGAAAGAATTTTCGAAGTGTACTAAAACCGGAAATAGGTTTGGGAAACTCTAAAAAAATGGTTCAAAAATATTAAAGCGACGTCGGTTTGTCCGCCAGTCTGCGGAAATTATGCCACAGTCCAAACCATATATCGCTATATTCCTGAATTTGAGCACGAACATATCTTAGTCATGGACAGGATGAGTTTGAACATTTCAAAAAAGTTATGGGTGTCAATGGAAAGGCTTTCTTGTAGGTAAAGGACATAAAACAATAATATGAGCAGTTCGAAAGAAAACCCCTTTGTTATAAGTGCCAACCTACAAACATTGCTATTTTAAATGCGTATAATAATATAAAGTTTAAACATGTGAATCTACATTTACAAGGAAAGTACTCCAACCTTTATAAACCGATCTGCCTGAAACTTAAAATATATATAAAATAGATGATTTTAAGGTTGGGGTGTCTCGCTTTATCGGCAATGCCAGTGTTTAAATGTTTCGTTGCCATCTTAAGAAACTCTGAATTTCTGACAACTTCCAAACTAACAGGAATATGGTCTGTAGCTAAAAAACTTAAATTATTTCATATTCATGTGGATATTGTAGGTCTGTGTGTTCACACAAAAAACCCAAAAATTAACACATTTTCGTGAAAAAGTATTTAACGAATTTAAATTTTTAAAAGCTTATGCTACCTTTAGTTAGGTATTAAAAACGCTTTTCTTTCCATATGAAAACATAATATAGTTTATTACAAATCACAAAAACTTCCTCATTTTGTTTCCCATTTTTTGAATCCCGAAATCTTTGGAATGGCAATAGAATTGTCTGTTTTATATATATTTAAAGTTACATGCAAATCGGTTCATAAAGGTTGAAATAATTCCCTTGTTAGCACTTTTGCAAATAACGTAACCAGATGATAAGGAGTTTGATGATGCACACTTTTATTCAGCAGGAGTTAAGTTATTAACAAAACCCTGAAATTAATACGAATTGACGTGTTTAAAGAGAACGCAAGCACTATTTTAGTTCAGCATGCATTCGTTCAACTGTTGCATTAAGATCATGCCCTACTGATGCTTTAAACGTGATGACAAACCTGCGAGCAATAGATCTCTTTGTCAAATGTCCTGAGATGAAAAGCGATCTGAGACAAAGCGAAATCAAGTGTTGGAAGCCAAGAAACCAATAGGAAAAAGTCGGTGACCATTTTCGAGCTGTGAACGGAAAAAAATATAAAAAAAAATTTTGTAGTACTTTTAGTCTTCTACACACAAAAATATATGGGCTAAAAAATGTCTATTAAATCTATTGATCAACAAAATTTAAGTGAGTCAATTATTGTTTTGGTCAACAACTTTAATTATTTTCTTTAACTATTAAATTAAAAATTTTCAACAAATGTTTTACGTTTGTGTTTTTCTGATTGAAGAAGAAAAATGTGTCTTCTAAAGATTAAATTAAATGTGGATTTACCCTAGACCATGGTTTCTGTAGCCACTTCTACGTCATCAGTAGGCAATTACATTAAATTGATTATTTGATATTTGCTAGAAAAATTCTTTATATGTTTTTTTATCAACAGACTAGCCTGACATGAGCTTCGAACCTGTGTCGTTAAAATCTCTCATGTTTTGTAAGCCGAAGCTATAACCACTAGGCTATACTCGGTGTATAAACATCAGTGACTAAACGTCGTTTGTTTTTAACTCACAGTAGGTTTCGTGTGTGACGTATACAGAAAAGCTTTTTCTCTAACTCAAGCAATGCATTTAATCTAGAGACCAACAACAATTTTCTTAATCTTTCATTTACTTTATTTTATGCAAACTTTACTATAGCAGAGAATTTTTTGTTCTTCACACTACAGTAACGCATAGTTAAAGTGAATTGCTCACACGAGCGACATTTGTCAGTATTTCTATATTTATTATATTTTTTCGGCGTAAGCCAAGTGTATTTAATTTGTTGTTTGTGTTTTTCTGATTGAAGAAGAAAAATGTGTCTTCTAAAGATTAAATTAAATGTGGATTTACCCTAGACCATGGTTTCTGTAGCCACTTCTACGTCATCAGTAGGCAATTACATTAAATTGATTATTTGATATTTGCTAGAAAAATTCTTTATATGTTTTTTTATCAACAGACTAGCCTGACATGAGCTTCGAACCTGTGTCGTTAAAATCTCTCATGTTTTGTAAGCCGAAGCTATAACCACTAGGCTATACTCGGTGTATAAACATCAGTGACTAAACGTCGTTTGTTTTTAACTCACAGTAGGTTTCGTGTGTGACGTATACAGAAAAGCTTTTTCTCTAACTCAAGCAATGCATTTAATCTAGAGACCAACAACAATTTTCTTAATCTTTCATTTTCTTTATTTTATGCAAACTTTACTATAGCAGAGAATTTTTTGTTCTTCACACTACAGTAACGCATAGTTAAAGTGAATTGCTCACACGAGCGACATTTGTCAGTATTTCTATATTTATTATATTTTTTCGGCGTAAGCCAAGTGTATTTAATTTGTTGTTTGTGTTTTTCTGATTGAAGAAGAAAAATGTGTCTTCTAAAGATTAAATTAAATGTGGATTTACCCTAGACCATGGTTTCTGTAGCCACTTCTACGTCATCAGTAGGCAATTACATTAAATTGATTATTTGATATTTGCTAGAAAAATTCTTTATATGTTTTTTTATCAACAGACTAGCCTGACATGAGCTTCGAACCTGTGTCGTTAAAATCTCTCATGTTTTGTAAGCCGAAGCTATAACCACTAGGCTATACTCGGTGTATAAACATCAGTGACTAAACGTCGTTTGTTTTTAACTCACAGTAGGTTTCGTGTGTGACGTATACAGAAAAGCTTTTTCTCTAACTCAAGCAATGCATTTAATCTAGAGACCAACAACAATTTTCTTAATCTTTCATTTACTTTATTTTATGCAAACTTTACTATAGCAGAGAATTTTTTGTTCTTCACACTACAGTAACGCATAGTTAAAGTGAATTGCTCACACGAGCGACATTTGTCAGTATTTCTATATTTATTATATTTTTTCGGCGTAAGCCAAGTGTATTTAATTTGTTGTTTGTGTTTTTCTGATTGAAGAAGAAAAATGTGTCTTCTAAAGATTAAATTAAATGTGTCTTCTAAAGATTAAATTAAATTAAAATAATAATAATAAAAATAATAATAAATAATTTATTATTTATTATTATTTTTATTATTATTATTTATTATTATTTATTATTAATTCAAAAATATACAATATATGGGTTTTACTTTTTCTTATAGTTGGCAACATATTGAAAGCAAAAAATATGAATTTCTTCATTTATTTGTCAGAATCTTACAATTCACTCGTTAAATAACTTTATTAAACGTTAAATAAAAAATTTATTAAATTTGTGATCAAAATCTGAAAAGTGTTTAATTGAAAAAAAAAAAAAAAAAAAAAAAATAAATCACCTACAATTTGATGATTTATATACAAAATTCATCAAATTGAATTGAAACCGCGTTTTTGGTGATTGAAATTCGGTTTCAATTCTTTCTGTGTACAAGTGGTTTTCGTTGATGGTTTATGAAAAAAATATTTTTTTTTTAAATAACATTTTAAAAATTTTGTAAAATAAAGCTTATTATGAAAAAAAAAAATCCAAAAAAATAATTAGCTGATCAAATTTGGTCCATGGAAGCATTTCAAAAGCAAGAAAATTTTGATTTTTTTATAAAAAAAATATATTTTAATTCAAAAAGCACTCAAATGGTGCATAAAAATATAATTTACAAATTTTTTTTTTGAGTGTAAAATTTTTTTGAGTGTGTTTTTTTTTTAGCGTAAAAATATTTTTGAGTGACAAAAATGCGTTGTAAAATATTTTTGTGACTTACCAATGTTTTTATAACATGTTTAACAGTTTTTCACACGTGAATTTAAGGTGAGACGAATCTGAAATTAATGGTTTTGCTAATAACTTTTGAACCACTGGACCAATTTGGCTGAAATTCAATATGAACCAGCCTAGAAAAATATATAAACCAAGCGTCAGTATCCTCAGAATTGCCTTTAGAAAGTTATCGTGTTTTTTATCTCTTAATTCGTGAAAAACCCTTGCTGAAATTCACTCTTTTGCTCATAACTTTTAAACCACTGGACCGATTTCGCTGCATTGCAACACAAACCTGACCAGGTATATGCCCAACATATATGCCAAACTTCAGAAGCCTCCATAAAGTCTTTCAAAAGTAGCGCGATATCAACAGACAGACATACGGACAGACGGATGGACGGACATCGCTAGATCGTCTTAGATTCGAACGAGGGTCATGGATATATATACTTTTTGGGGTCTTAGACCAATATTTCGAGGTGTTACAAACGGAATGACAAACTTATATGAGGCATTCCACACCAAATGCCCAGCGAAAAAAAACATGTGTACCGTAATCTTCTGAATAGGTTGTATGGATAGCGTTATATGAAACTTACAAAATTGGGGTTTTGGTTTTTAAATTTTTCAAAATTTGGGCTTAGGAGGCGTGGTCATATATTGGAAAAATTGTTAAATTTGTGGCGAGTTGCCTTGATTAAATATTTATCACATTAAAACGGAATGCACCACCAGTTCTGATATTTTCATTTTTTAAAAAAAGTCAATTTACACTGTTCAACAAATTTTGGGTCATCGCTTTGAGCCTCAATGCCTTCAACGCCATATTAAAGTAGACCATCAAATGGACAAAATCACCAAAGGGTTTTGCAAAGTCAGATCGGACTTCTTTTTTATAGCCCACTGAAGTTTTTATTTTCTTATCAAAGGCGTTTGGAAAATGTCAAAAAAAATATAATAAAAACAAATCTGAGCTTCAAAATATGGTTTGATGTCTTCAGTGAAATTGTAAAATGTGACGCAGGAAATATTTGTAAAACATTTTAACCCTTTAACTGGCCTTTTTATAGACTTTTTCAGGTATGTTTTTTTGCAGGTATGTTTCTAGTATGGCTGGGACACTTTTTCCGGGCAGTCGTTTCCATTTAGTGAAAAATTTGTAAAACGTCCCATTTTATTCTTTATGCATGGTGATAGCTTCAGGGCTTGGAAATAATTTCTAATAACTGTGCTTTAAAAAAGTTGGTCATGTTAGCTTTAACAAAATAATATAACAATAGGGTATGTATAACTAAATGAATTCAGGAAAACGTTGTTATATTACTGTTCTTGTTGTTGATGGTGCGCTATACTTTTACCATGCAACATTTAAAACATGCGAGTACATAGAGTCCCCGCACAACAATGTCGGAGCGGTTGACGGTTTCGGTCATGAGAGAGTATAGGCGCAAAACAAAGGCGGCAGCGGGAAATTCAGTCAGGCGTTGATATTTACACTATTTTTCACTGTTTCTACACTTTTCTATTAATTTTTATGGTTTTTTTTTCATATAAATTTGATTTTCTTATATTCAATAGTTTTTTTTGTGTTTTTTTTAGAATTTTAAATATTTTTTTTTTTAGAGATCACATTTTTTTGTTTACTTTATCGAAAATAATCGAAATATTTATAAAAATGTGGTAACATTTTCATATTAAAAATTCAAAGAGAGAGAGAAACCGACACAAAAATAAAATTGATTTTATTCAAGCGGTTTTCGGTCGAGCGTTTTTTCTTGCCAAATTTGTATGAAAAAAACGTCACCGACATTGTTGTGCGGGGACTCATAGTTGTTTTTTTTTATTTTATTTATTCTTTAGCAGCTACTTGTGAAAAGAAGAGTTGAAGAGCAAATTAATTCTTTCGCGTCCTATATAGAATGAGTTTTATTTTTGTTCTATACTTTTGAAAACAACACCATTTCCAAAAGTGTGTTTACTTGTATGTATTCATTATTTTTTTACATCCCAGCTAAATTTTTCTTTTCAAAAGATCGGTTCCAGAATTCATTATATAATTCAACAATCTATTTTAAACATTGAATGAAATAGAATTTTGCTTGTGTATATCAAATACTTAATATTCGAAAAAAAATTGAAAAATTGTCAATTATACCGTCGTCTTAGAAAGAAAGTCACAAGTGCCAAAATTTAAAAATTGAGATTAGGGCATACTCGGAACCAAAAATGAGTTTCTTTAAGGCAAGCCTTAAAGACTCATTTTCAACTGTTAATGATATTATTTATGTGTAGACATCCAAAAATATTTAATTGTAAGGCGCGAAAGATAAAATCCGTAAAATCTTAATATCTCAAAAATACTAAAATGAAGATGTGACTTAAAAATTTAAAAATTTTTTCGATACTTTTAAAATTCAATTGGAAATAGTGTTCTTTATCCATATAACACTTACCTTGAAAAAAAGTTTTTTTTTCAATTTTTTTTTAAACTAGTTTATTTGTTGCTTTATAAAATAGTGTTTTGTAGTGTTGTTGTTGTTTTTAATGTTGTTAGGGTTATTAGGGTATGAAAAATAGATTATGCTGATATAGAAAGTAAGAGTAGAAAAGAAAAACAAATTATAATTTGAAAAAAAAAAAACTAAAGTGATTAATATTAAGTATTTTGTTAAAACTTATATGTAACTGAATAAATTTTAAACAAAAACTTTAAGGAAAAAGAATATTCTTCATGAATAAAAAAAGTAATTAAATTTTCAAAGTGTCTTAAATAAAGTTTTTGAAAGTGGATATGTTATTGACTGGCTTTTTTTTTTTTTTTTTTTTTAAGTAGCTAAAGACTTTAAGAGAAATTAATACAAAATTGGGAAAAGAATATATAAAACCATGTTAAGGCATAATTGCTTGCACGAATACGGAGCGGAGACGTGTCAACTGATACGTTAGCTTCTATTAAAATATATAGAAGTAAGTACGGTGCTGTAGCGGCCGAACCTAAAAAATTTTGATTTCCCGTACACACAGAAAATAGATTCAGTTGTTGCAACTGAATTGTTTGCCAACTGAATTTTTGCGGTTGCACCAACTATCACAATATTCAGTTGCCTCTACTGCCAATTCAGTTGTCTCTACCGGTAAATATCTATCATAAGAACCGAATATTTTTATGTTAAAATTGACATTGGTTAGAGTGATCGAATTTTAAAAAGCGTTATATAGTTGTACCAATTAATATTTTTTTAAACTGTTTCTTTTGAAATAAAAATTTTTAATATTTTTTTCTAGCAATTTTACTTATTTATTTGATTGTAAAAATTTTATAATTTAAAAAGTGAGATAAATACATACAATCCCTATTAATATTATAAATCTGATTGTTGGTTTGTCTGTCTGTCTGTCTTTCTGTCTGTCTGTCTGTCTGTTCCGCAATAAGTACAGAACGGCTTAACCGATTTTCTTGAAATTTTCACCACATATAGTACTAACCGAGGCGGGAACTATAGGCCATAAGCGAACGCGATCGGGCAAAGGGGCGTAAAATGCCACGCCCCTTTGTAATATGCTAAAGCTATATCTGCCTGTCAGACAATAACGGAATTACGGCTGAACCGATTTTCATGAAATTTTCACCACAGATAGTACCTACCAAAGCGGTAACTATAGGCCATAAGCGACCGCGATCGGAAAAAGGGGCGTAAAATGCCACGCCCATTTGTACCATGCTAAAGCTATATTTGCCTGTCCGGCAATAACGGAACAACGGCTGAACCCATTTTCATGGAATTTTCACCACAGACAGTACTAACCGAGGCGGGAACCATAGGCCATAAGCGACCGCGATCGGAAAAAGGGATGTAAAATGCCACGCGCCTTTGTACCATGCTAAAGCTATATCAGCCTGTCAGACAATAACGGAAAAACGGCTGAACCGATTTTCATGAAATTTTCACCACGGATATTACTAATCGAGACGGGAACTATAGGCCATAAGCGACCGCGATCGGAAATAGGGGCGTAAAATGCCACGCCCCTTTGTACCATGCTAAAGCTATATCTGCCTGTCCTGCAATAATGGAAAAACGCCTAAACCGATTTTCATGAAATTTTCACCACAGATAGTACAAACCGAGGCGGAAACTATAGGTCAGAAAAATTCGCGATCAGAAAAATGGGCGTAAAATGCCACGCCCCTTTGTACTAATCAGAAACTATGTCTGCCTGTTCCGCAATCACTGAAAAGTGATTTAACGGATTTCACTGAAAATTTTACCACAGATACTACTAACCGAGGCGAAAACTATGAGTCACAATAAAGGGGGCTAGAGAAAAAAGGGGCGTAAAATGCCACGCCCCTTTTTGTTACACTGAATGCTATTTCTGCCTTTTCCGCAATTACGCCTAAACACCTAATTTGTTTTTAATGAAATTTTTACCACAGATAGTATTAACCGCAACGAAAAATATGATCCAGAATAGAGGGCGATCAAAAAAAGGGGGCGTAAAATGCACCGTCCCTTTTTACTATACTGAAAGTTTTTTCTGCATGTTTCGTAATCATGCTTAAACAACCATACCGATTTAAAAAAATAAATAAAATAGCACGCCCCTTTATATTCAATTGAATGCTATTAGTGTCTGTTCCGTAATCTAGCATAAACTGCTAAACCGATAGAATGAAATTTGTACCACAGATAGTAAGTACTTACCGAGGCGGGAACGAAAGATTAAAATAGAGCGCGTTTGGACAAAGGGGGCGTAAATTAACACGAGCCTTTGTACTATACTGATAGTGTTTCTGCCTGTTCCTTAATAACGTTTAAACGACTAAACCGATTTTAACAACATTTTTTCCATAGATAGTACTAACAGAGGCGGGCACTTTAGTATGTGTCAACTGCCACGCCTTTTGCAATGTACTGAAAGTTTATTCTGCCTTTCCATAATCACGTTTAAACGGTTATTATAATTAATTTATTATAATTTTCACGACAGTTAGTTAGTACTTATTGAGGCGGAAACTATAGACACGACCAGACAGAGGCGTGAATTGCCACGTCCGTTTGCAATACATTGAAATTTATTTCGGCCCGATCCGTACACACGCGTTGACGGTGAAACCAGTCTGTTCCGCAATAAGTGAAGGACGGCTTAACCGATTTTCATGAAATTTTCACCACAGATGGTACTAGCCGAGGCGTGAACTATAGGCCATAAGCGACCGCGATCGGACAAAGGGGCGTAAAATGACACGCCCTTTGTACCATGCTAAAGCTATATCTGTCTGTCCGGCAATAACGGAACAACGGCTGAACCGGTTTTCATGAAATTTTCACCATAGATACTACTAACCAAGGCGGGAATAGGTCAAAAAAATCCGCGATCGGTAAAATGGGCGTAAAATGCCACGCCCCTTTGTACTATACAGAAGCTATGTCTGTCTGTTTCGCAATCACTGAAAAGCGATTTAACCGATTTCACTAAAACTTTTACCACAGATAGTACTAACCGAGGCGGAAACCATGAACCATAATAGAGGGCGATCGAAAAAAGGCGCGTGAAATGCCACGCCCTTTTTATTACACTGAAAGTTATTTCTGCCTTTTCCGCAATTATGCTTAAACGGCTGAACTGATTTTAATGAAATTTTCATCACAGATAGTATTAACCGAAGCGAAAACTGTGAGCCACAATAGAGGGCGATCGAAAAAGAGGCGTAAAATGCCACGCTCCTTTCTATTACATTGAAAGTTATTTCTTTCTGTTCCGTAATCACGCATAAATGGCAGAACCGATTTTAATGAAATTTTTACCAGAGGTAGTA
This sequence comes from Pegoplata infirma, assembly GCA_963921195.1. Taxonomy (NCBI): domain Eukaryota; kingdom Metazoa; phylum Arthropoda; class Insecta; order Diptera; family Anthomyiidae; genus Pegoplata; species Pegoplata infirma. The sequence goes on from CAWUER010000621.1 coordinate 59,382, forward strand.
CTAACCGAGGCGGAAACTATAGATTATTATAAATGCCATGCCCCTTTGTACTATACTGAAAGTTTTATCTGCATGTTCCGTTATCATGCTTAACCGACTCTACTGATTTTAATAAAATTTATTTTATTGAACGCTATTTCTGTCTGTTTCGTAATCTAGCATAACTGCTACATCAATTAGAATGAAATTTTTACCACAGATAGTAAGTACTTACCGAGGCGGGAACTAAAGATTAAAATAGAGCGCGTTTGAACAAAGGGGGCGTAAATTGACACGAGCCTTTATACTATACTGAAAGTGTTTCTGCCTATTCCTTAATAACGATTAAACGACTAAACCGATTTTAACAAAACTTTTTCCATAGATAGTACTAACAGAGGCGAGAACTTAAGTCTGTATCAACTGCCACGCCTTTTGCAATGTACTGAAAGTTTTTTCTGCCGTACCGTAATCACGCTTAAACAACGAACCCGATGTTGTTATAATTTTCACCACAGTTAGTAATTATTGAGGCGGAAACTATAGACACCACCAGACAAAGGCGTGAATTGACGCCGCTTTGTAATACATTAAAATTTATTTTTGCCTGATCCGTACTCACGCGTTAACGGTGAAACCAATTTTAAGCAAATTTTCACCACAGTTGGTACTTACCGCGGCGATCGGGCAAGGGGGCTTAAAATGCCGCACCCTTTTGTATTAAATTAAAAAATATTTTTTCCTGTTTCGTAACTATATTCCATATAAAATGCGATGAGACAAGTTAAAGTAAAATGCCACATCAATTTGTAATATACAGAACGTTATTTCTAGCTTATTTGCTATCATGCAAAAACTGCTTAACCAATTCCTTTAAACACTACTGCCATATTAGAACCTGAAAACAGTTAAGCCGATTTCAATGAAATTTTCAACACAAATAGTGCTATAGGCAATATTAAATAGCGATTGATACAAAAGGCATATAATGGCACATCCCTTTGTACTTTAGTGAGAGTTATATCTGCCAGTTCCGCAAACGTGAAAAACCTGCTGAACAAATTTAATTGCAATTTTCTTTACGTGCTAATCAATAGGGGAACTATAGGTCACATGAGACCAAAATTGAACTAGATGCGTTAAATGCCAGACCCACTTGAACTATTCTGAAAGTTATATCTTTATTGAAGTTTTCACCACATAAAGTGCTAACCGAGGAGGGAACTATAGGTTCCTTTTAAAAGCCATTAAAGAAATACATTAATTTTGGTGTGGGGCGATTATTCGTTTTTTCTATTTAGCTTTGCGTCGGGGTCGTAACAGTTGCCTTTTATGGCCAACATTAACTCACAAAAGTATTGCACCTGCTGGGCAATGTCTTTGGGTTCTTTTTTGATTTGAAATCGGGAAGTTCCAAACAAGGTGCAAAATAACGTATTGATTTTTTTTTTTGTTAAAAAAATCGTTTTTGATTTTTTTTTGTTAAAAAAGGTTTTTATGATGGTCGAATAACTTTTTTTGAACGGCCCGCATCACACACTCCAGCCAACCAAGAAGGTTTGTTCCCATGACGGAAGAACACGTACGCACAATGTTCCCGACGATAAGCGAAGTCGAAAAAAATCGACCAAACCTCAGGAATAGGGTTATATTCACCAGTGAAAAGTCATGAAGCAGTAGCTAAACTGACTAATAAAAAACTCATTCATTTTATAATATTTTTTTTAACCCGGGCAACGCCGGGTACAAAACAGCTAGTAGAAAAAATAAATTAAAACTGATAATTCTGATAGAAAAAATTTAACATCTAAAAATTTTTCTAAAAAAAAATTTGCTGTGTTTTTCAAAAAGTGGATTTATTTTCGGATTAGTCTTATTTTGTTTAAAAAAATATTTTAACATACCAAAACAAATTTGGAATATTTTTTTCCCTATTCTACGATAAATTAGCAATTTTAATCCAAAAAAATAATAAAAAAAAAATGGAAAATGAAAAAAGTTATAAATAAATCAAAATTAATCCAAAGTGGATTTTTTAAGTCCCAAAATTTAATTGGATTAATTTTGTTTTATTTGTAACTTTTTCAGTTTTCCAAATTTTTTAATTATTTTTTCGGATTATAATTGCTAATTTATCGTAGAATAGGGGAAAAATATTCCAAATTTGTATTGATATGTTAAAATATTTTTTTAAACAAAATAAGACTAATCCGAAAATAAATCCACTTTTTGAAAAACACAGCAATTGTCTCAGAATCTGCGAGACTTTCTAGAGCAAAAATAACTCGAAGTCAAAATACATATATCTCTTAAGAAAACATGCCAATGAAAAAATCAAAAAAATATCTCAGACTTCTAGAATTTTTTTATGGAAACATATCTCAGAATTCTAGAATTTAAAAAAAAAAAAAAAAAGAAAAGTCTCAAATTCTGAAATTTTTCCTATATAAAAAATCTCAGATTCGGAAAAAAGGTCTCAGGTTCTGAAAAATTTTTTTTATATAGAAAATGTCTCCAATTCTGAGAATAGTTTTGGATGAACCTTTCTTAATTTCAATATTCTGGCAGTTACAAACCTTATATTTGTTACCACTCTCTGGACACTTTGGACTCTAAGGATTTCTTGGAAACTGTTCCAAAGTTTTTATAGTTGGCTCAAAAACGATTTTATTGTCGACGTCTGGGTAAAATATCATCTTTAGCATCTGCATTAAAGTTGCGTGTGCAAATATCTAAAATAAGATTTATTTATTTAAATTGATTGCATTTCGGTAGTGGTATCAACTTACCGTCAAAATTTTTAACATTTTTTACGAAATTTTACATGAATTTGATTTAAAAATTTAAAAAACGTCTGAACACAATCACATTTTTGTTTTAAATGATTACTATTTTCATTTTTTTTGACGTAAAACGTTTTGTAATTGAAATGAAATCCTAACGACCAATTATTAGTTAAGAATACCAATACAAATTTATAATTTAGTAAAATTTTTTAAAAATAAAAAATTATTGAAAATTTGGTTAAGTTAACCAACATTTTCAGTTGTGGATACTATTACCTAATGTTTTTGGAATTTATTAATTTAAACAAATGATTATTGGTCGAGAGGGAAAATAAAGACTAAAAGAAACGGTTGTACTTACTGATTTTTTTTCAAAAACTTTAATAGTTTTAAGTTTGGGTAATTAACCAAATTATTAGTTGTTGATACATCCATTCGGTCACGATTGAAAATTAATTATTACTACTGTTATTTATTTGGTATGGTGATAAAAAATTTACAATAACAACTAAAAATGTATAAGATTTATCAAAATTCCGTTTTCATAATGGAATTCCAACTAAACGTTTCTCTGTGTGTACGCTTGACGTGTCAGCTGATTTGATATTTTATTTGTATAGCAGAATTGACAAATAAATATTAATAAACGTTTAAAAATGTTTTTTCTGTAAATATTTAATAAAAAAATTAGCTTTTCGGAAGCCAATGTGGCAATCCCGCTAACAATATTTCGAGTACATCATTGTTATGGCTCCGACACAATGTCGGCGTACTCTGTACTACAGAGTACGACCTCTAAAAATAGACACATACTAAAAATGTATAAGTGCGAAAGAGAAAGGAACAAAATTCACTCTTTGGCACAAAGCTTTAAAGTTTAAAGGTTTTCCAAAATTCCCTGTTAAATACTTATTGAAAATCTCATGCAAAATTACCTAAACAATTTCGGCAGTCAAAAATTTCTTCTATATTTTTAATATTTTTGTTAATCATTAAATAAACATTACAAATTGACTATAATTTGATTTTACTTTAAATGAAAAATCATTGGAATGGTTTTTAAATAAGTAATATTTTGTTTAAGTGAGTAGTCACTGGAATTTATTTACATAATTTTTTGAGTGCACTGTTTTTGGTGGCCATAATATTCTAATTCACAAAAATGAAAAAAAAATTTTGAAAGAGACATTCGATGTTTTCGAATAAAATTTTCCAAAAGCCCCAAGATTGTGGAATTAACGCAATAATATGTATCCATGGATCCATTTAAATGCTAATAAGTCAAATTTTTTAAATTTTAATCTCTAATATCGCGGAAACGAAATCCACTAGAGAAATTTGGGGCGGATTTGGTATTGCGAAGTCCATTTTATATAAAATTATGTCCTATTTTGGGGCTGTTGGTTAAATTTGAGGTTTTTAGAATCTTCAAACGCGAAAATCTTAAAAACGGCGTAACCTAGAATAATTTTAAATCAGATATGGAGTTTGCATAGTTTTGGCCAATAAAAAATAATTTTCAGCAACTGTGGGTTAGTTATTATTTTCATTTAGTGTATGCTTTTGGGACATTATCCAATATTTTCTATGCATTTGGTCATTATTTAGTTATAATAGACTAGCTTACAATCCCGGTACTTCGTTACCGGTTGTATTGAATACCGGATAATAGAAGGATAAGGATTAATCTATCGATTTCAAAAAAATTCCCCTACGTAGTCTTTATTTTATTTACTTGTGGACGTTTAAGTCTTCCATAAAAAATATTTCAATGAATAATTTAAACAATAAAATTTGAATAACTTTGCTGGTACGTTATCATGTTCGTTCCGGGGGAAAAATATAATGACAATTTTCGAGCCCTTATGTCTGGATTTTGGATTTTGAGTGAATAAATATTTCAGTGAAAAAAGAAATTGGAATAAAAAAAAATATGGAGTAAAAAAAGCTAAACACCAAAAATTTGAGTTAAAAATATCATTCCATATTGTTCCCTGCTCTATTTCATATTGTTCCCCGTTCTACTCCATTTCATTTCCAATTCCATCTCCATCTTCTAAGGTCATTATTATAGGAACAAATAAGTACCAAAAGTACACTTTATTACCCCCATTAGAAACGGAATTTAAAAAAAGTACCTCTTCCAGAATGTTTTTTTTTCGCCGAAGGATCCTGCAATCCATATTTCAATTATCTAGGATCATTGTTTCAGCAAATATTAAAAGTACTTTTTATCCCCGTTAAGAAACGGAATTTCCAAAAAGAACCATTCCCAATCTCTTTTTTCCCCGAAGGATTTTACATTACAAATTTTAAGTTTCTGGGACCATTATATCAGGAAATAAATAAGTACACTTTTTTATTCCTTTTAACCACTTTATTTTCCGAGAGGCGAGCCTTTCCAATTTCAAGTTTCTATGTTTATTATTTCAGGAAATAAAAAAGTACCAAAAAGTGTACTTTCGGTACTTTTAACAAAACGTACTTTTTATAGAAGGTACTTTTTATAAAAGGTACTTTTTATAAAAGGTGCTTTTAATAAACGGTACTTTTTATAAAAGGTGCTTTTGATAAAAGGTACTTTTTATAAAAGGTACTTTTTATAAAAGGTACTTTTTATAAAAGGTACTTTTTATAAAAGATACTTTTTATAAAAGATACTTTTTATAAAAGGTACTTTTTATAAAAGGTACTTTTTATAAAAGGTACTTTTTAAAAAAGGTACTTTTTATAAAAGGTACTTTTTATAGAAGGTACTTTTTATAAAAGGTACTTTTTAAAAAAGGTACTTTTTATAAACGGTACTTTTAATAAAAGGTATTTTTTATAAAAGGTACTTTAAATAAAAGGTACTTTTTATAAAACGTACTTTTTATAAAATGTGCTTTTTATAAAAGGTATTTTTCATAAATGGTACTTTTTATAAAAGGTACTTTTTGTAAAAGGTACTTTTTGTAAAAGGTACTTTTTGTAAAAGGTACTTTTTGTAAAAGGTACTTTTTGTAAAAGGTACTTTTTGTAAAAGGTACTTTTTATAAAAGATACTTTTTATAAAAGGTACTTTTTATAAAAGGTACTTTTTATAAAAGGTACTTTTTATAAAAGGTACTTTTTATAAAAGGTACTTTTTATAAAAGGTACTTTTTATAAAAGGTACTTTTTATAAAAGGTACTTTTTATAAAAGGTACTTTTTATAAAAGGTACTTTTTATAAAAGGTACTTTTTATAAAAGATACTTTTTATAAAAGATACTTTTTATAAAAGGTACTTTTTATAAAAGATACTTTTTATAAAAGGTACTTTTTATAAAAGGTACTTTTTATAAAAGGTACTTTTTATAAAAGGTACTTTTTATAAAAGATACTTTTTATAAAAGGTACTTTTAATAAAAGGTACTTTTTATAAAAGGTACTTTTTATAAAAGGTACTTTTTATAAAAGGTACTTTTTATAAAAGGTACTTTTTATAAAAGGTACTTTTTATAAAAGGTACTTTTTATAAAAGGTACTTTTTATAAAGGGTACTTTTTATAAAAGGTACTTTTTATAAAAGGTACTTTTTATAAAAGGTACTTTTTATAAAAGGTACTTTTCATAAAAGGTACTTTTTATAAAAGGTCCTTTTTATAAAAGGTACTTTTTATAAAAGGTACTTTTTATAAAAGGTACTTTTTATAAAAGGTACTTTTTATAAAAGGTACTTTTTATAAATGGTACTTTTTATAAAAGGTACTTTTTATAAATGGTACTTTTTATAAAAGGTACTTTTTATAAAGGGTACTTTTTATAAAAGGTACTTTTTATAAAAGGTACTTTTTATAAAAGGTACTTTTTATAAAAGGTACTTTTTATTAAAGGTACTTTTTATAAAAGGTACTTTTTATAAAAGGTACTTTTTATAAAAGGTACATTTTATAAAAGGTACTTTTTATAAATGGTACTTTTTATAAAAGGTACTTTTTATAAATGGTACTTTTTATAAAAGGTACTTTTTATAAAAGGTACTTTTTATAAAAGGTACTTTTTATAAAAGGTACTTTTTATAAAAGGTACTTTTTATCAAAGGTACTTTTTATAAAAGGTACTTTTTATAAAAGGTACTTTTTATAAAAGGTACTTTTTATCAAAGGTACTTTTTATAAAAGGTACTTTTTATAAAAGGTACTTTTTATAAAAGGTACTTTTTATAAAAGGTACTTTTTATAAAAGGTACTTTTTATAAAAGGTACTTTTTATAAAAGGTACTTTTTATAAAAGGTACTTTTTATCAAAGGTACTTTTTATAAAAGGTACTTTTTATAAAAGGTACTTTTTATAAAAGGTACTTTATATAAAAGGTACTTTTTATAAAAGGTACTTTTTATAAAAGGTACTTTTTATAAAAGGTACTTTTTATAAAAGGTACTTTTTATAAAAGGTACTTTTTATAAAAGGTACTTTTTATAAAAGGTACTTTTTATAAAAGGTACTTTTTATAAAAGGTACTTTTTATAAAAGGTACTTTTTATAAAAGGTACTTTTTATAAAGGTACTTTTTATAAAAGGAGCTTTTTATAAAAGGTACCATTTTTTCAGTTAATAAAAAAAAAGTACCAAAAATACACTTTTTTCCATTTTACCCCCGTAGAGTCAATATTGGCAAAAACTCAGCCTTGGTGAACATTTTTTCCGGGAGGTGAACCTACATTGCAAATTTTAAGTTTTTAGGACAATTATTTAAGAAAATATAAAAGGTACCAAAAATACAGTTTTTTACCCTTTTTACCCCCTTAGAATCAACATTCGCAAAAATCCAGCCTTTGTTGATCTATATTCCGGGAGCTGAACCTACATTCAAAATTTCAAGTGTCTAGGACCATTATTTAAGGAAATATAAAAGGTACCAAAGGTACATTTTTTTACCCTTTTTACCCTCTTAGAATCAACATTGGCAAAAATCCAGCCTTACTGGATCTATATTCCGGGAGGTGAACACACAGTCCAAATTTCAAGTCTCTGTGACCATTATTTCAGAAGATATAAAAAGTACCAAAAGTACAGTTTTATACCCTTTTTGTCCCCTTAGAATCAACATTGGCAAAAATCCGGCCTTACTGGATCTATATTCCGGGATGTGAACATACAGTCCAAATTTCAAGTCTCTATGACCATTATTTCAGGAGATATAAAAAGTACCAAAAGTACAGTTTTTTACCCTTTTTACCCCCTTAGAATCAACATTGGCAAAAATCCAGCCTTAGTGGATCTATATTCCGGGAGGTGGACCTACAGTCCAAATTTCAAGTCTCTAGCTTCAGCGGTTTGAGCTGGGCGATGATGAATGAGTATATAAGTCAGTCAGTCAGTCAGTCAGTCAGTCAGTCACATTACTCTTTTATATATATAGATTTTAACAAAAACAAGTCGAAAAGTTAAATTCCACTTTGCCGAATCTATAAATACCCTCCACAATGCCTTTTTTTAAAGGATAGTACATTTTTTTAACGTGAAAACAATTAACAATTTGGTAAGAAATATTTATCTTTTTTTGTCATTTAAAAAAAAAAAAATATTTTTTTTTGAGTGTAAAATTTTTTTCGAGTGTAATATTTTTTGCCGTAAAAATATTTCTGTGTAAATGCACGTACGTATGTATACAAAATAGTGTCATTTTTGTAAAACTATTTTTTTTTTGAGTGTAAAATTTTTTTCGAGTGTAATTTTCAAGTTACCAATGCTTTTAAAACTAAAAATGTTTAAAAAGCATTGCTTTAAAACTAAGCAAGTTTGAAAAGCATAATTAAGTTTTAATTTTATTTTAAGATGAAACCAATCTGAAAACCAGGGTTTTGCTTATAACTTTTGAACCACTGGACCGATTGAGCTGAAATTTAATACCAGCAGTCATTTTATTGTCGTTCGAAAGTTATAGTGTTTTTTATCTCGTAAATTTGCGAAAAATCCTTGCCGAAATTTACTCTTTTGGTCATTACTTTGAAATAAATGACCAACATATATGCCAAACTTCAGCAGCACCTGTAAAGTCTTTCAAAAGTTAGCGTGTTTTCAACGTACAGACAGACGGATGGACGGACGGATGGACGGACGGACGCAGATCGCTGGATCGGACTTAAAATCGATCGAGGATCATGAATATATATACTTTATAGGGTCCTAGACTAATATTTCGATGTGTTACAAACGGAATGACAAACTTATATATACCCTCTATCACTAGAGTGGAGGGTATAAAAATTGTAAATCAGTTATCTAAATTTAAACAAAAAAAAAACTAATACACATTAGTAAATACAAAGCAAACTATTAAATATAATGACACTTTCTATTTTAGGTTTTTATCCCATTGATTTTAATATACAAAATCATTATACCTCTTAACCGCAATTGCAATATTGTCGGTTTATATTTTAAGACCAGTGACCAACAAAATTTAATTGAGAATATATTAGCATTGATTGTCTGTAGGCAATGATATAATTAGCAAATTTGTTTCTATTTTCTGAAATATCACAGTAAAATTAGTTTTAATGTTACTAAAATAGAATAACATTCAATTGGATTTGACTAAAGATGAAATGAAAATTATTTGGAGTAATAAACCACAGGTGTTTATTTCATTACCACAATATTCGTGAATTGAAATTAATATATTATGAATAATGACAAAGCATCTTATCAAATAATTTGTAGTTATTCCAACTAAAATATTATAAAGGCACACAGATAAAAACGAATTGTTATATTGACCCCCCATATTTGTGAATACAATTAATTTTTTTACTTAAAGTGCTCCTATACGGAAATTTGTAATATCTACAAACGTTAGTAAATTTTGATTGTTGAAAAAAGAATTTTGTTTTTTTTTTTTTTTTCAACAAAGAAATTCAACAAACACAAACACAATTTGCTGATCCGATAAAAGTAAAAAATATATTTTTTTTTCAACAAAGAAATTCAATAAACACAAACACAATTTGTTGATCTGACAAATGAATTTTTTTTTTCAACAAAAAAATTTAACAAACACAAACACTATTTATTGACATGTTAAAAAATTTTGAAATAAAATTACTTGACTGAGTTTGTTGAAAACAAAATCAAAGTTTTGTATTATGGACTAACAGGCTACTGTTTTTACTAAGTGTTTGGTTGATATCATGTTCGGTTGATTTACAATTGATGGTTGTTGATTTAAATTTTATAATTTTATTTTCTGTGTAGCATGTGTAAATTCATACACAAATTTACCACATTGTGTTATCACCATCGTTGGGTGCCAATACCTTTGTACTGCCTTAAATAGAAAACCAATACGAATTTCAAACCAACAACTTAATTCTGCGAAACTAGTAATAATATTAAACCAATGCACTATGGTTTCGCAAACCACTTTTCTTGGCCAAAATTCAATTTTCTCAAAATTGCTGTTTTAAAAAATCGCTTTGTGATCTAACAATAAACACTTCAAATCAACAGAAAACATCTTTGTTTTTTGTATATACTCATTTACCGTTATAATACAACTGATTAAAGTTTAAGTTTTAAAACAAATCTAGGACAAGAAAAAAAAACGACTTAATTTATTTAACTTTTCAATATTTTTTTGAGTTTAAATACAAAGAGTTTCTTATAACATTATACATGAAAAACAAATTTGGAGATTAGTATTACAACAATTTTAATTACAAATAGTGTAAAAAATTTGGCGTAATTAAAAAAAAAAATAAGTGGTTCATGCAAACCAGAAAAAAAATTGGTGGTAAATAAAACATAACTTTAGATGGACCTACATAAAGTTTTTAGCAAAATTTAGCTATCAGACCAATTCAGAATCATTGATTGGGATCAGGACCACATTTCCACATTGGCAGATGATGCTAGTTTTTGCTAGTAAGTATACTGGAAGAAAATTTCCAGAACACTTTTTCCATTAATATTCAACCCAAAAACGAATTTATGTATCTAAAAAAGAACAAAAATTAATAAAGTGCCCTAAAATGTTTATATTTAAAAAATAATGATTAAATTGATAATATTTTAAAAATAAAAAAATAAAATTTCGTTTTGGGAATTTTGGCCAAGAAAAGTGTCCATCGGAACCATAGTGCAATGTCGCACTATGGAAGACTTGGCAAATTTTTTGGAAATAATTCAGCCATTCAGTAAGTATTCAGTATGATCGATTGCTAAGAAATTTTAAATGGTCATAGCCAGGGAAACCAAAAAAAAAAATGCTATAAAAAACGCTTTTATGCCCTTAAAATATGCAGCATAAAAAAGAAAATATGCACATAAAATGTGAAAACAGGGTCTTAAAATTTGAGTTCTGCTTTAAAATTTTACATAAAAATGATGAAAATACAATTTTTAAAGTTTGACTTTAGCTCAAATTTTAGTCATTTTTGGAAATGGTGTCTTCAGATTAAATTGAACATTGACACATAGATAGCCTACATAGACATGATATATATATGAGGCATTCCACACCAAATGTCCCGCTACAGAAAAACATATGTCTCGTAAATTTCTGAATAGGTTGTTTGGATAGCCCTATATGGAACTAAGAAAATTGCGTTTTTGGTTTTTCTAATTTTGAAAAACTGGGCTTAGAAGGCATGGCCAAATATTGGAAAAATGGTAAAATTTTTGGCGAGTTGCCTTGATTAAATATTTATCACATCACAACGGAATGTACCACAATCCTAAAAATTTACATTCTTATATAGTTTTGTATGGGCCGTTCTGAAATTTTCCATTTTTTAAAAAAGTCAATTTATTAAAAATCCGGCCACTGTTTTTTTTTTTATAAAGTTTAGATGTTTGTCCATCCACACAAAAAAAAATCAGAAAAGCATTTTTCGTTTTTTTTTTCGAGAAAATCGCATTTGAATTTTAAATTTCATAACAATGTTGTAATTTGCTTGTATTTTCTTGTATTAACGTTGCGAATGAGTAATATTCATGCAATTAAATGCGATTTTCTCGAAAAAAACGAAGAACGTGTTTCTGAATTTTTTTGTGTGAATGGACAAACATCTAAACTTTTAAAAAAAATTTTAAAAAATAAAAAAAAAAAGTGCCATGATTTTTAATAAATTGACATTTTTAAAAAATGGAAAATTTCAGAACGGGTTCTGAAAATTTTCAAAAAAAAAAAAATTAATCGATAGCCCATACACAACTATATAAGAATGTAAATTTTTGAGATTGTGGTGCATTCCGTTTTAATGTGATAAATATTTAATCAAAGCAACTCGCCACAAATTTTACCATTTTTCCAATATTTGACCACGCCTTCTAAGCCCAGTTTTTGAAAATAAGAAAAAACGAAAAAGCAATTTTCTTAGTTCAAAATAGGGCTATCCAAACAACCCATTCAGAAATTTACGGGACACACAGGTTTTTCTGTAGCGGGACATTTGGTGTGGAATGCCTCATATGTATAAAAAAATGGTAAATTTACAAACCAAAATGGTAAATTTACAAAAAAAAAAAAAAAAATGTTAAACAACATAAATCCTCGTAATAAAATCATTTTTGTAAAATAACTATTTTTTTGTAAATTAACTAGAATCCTCGTAATAAATTTTTGAAAATTTTGTCAACGTTTTTTTAACAATTTTTCAATAATAAAAAAAATTTGTCCGGAACTTGGAAAATTTTTTAAAAAAAAATAGAAAATTTACAAAAAAAAAAAAATATATTTTTTTTTTTTTTTTTGTTAAACAACATAAATCAACAAGAATCCTCGTAATAAAAACTTTGTTGTAAAATTACAGTTTTTTTGTGTAAAATAACATTTCAAAAAGGTAGAATACAATTACGAAATTAAATTTGTAAAATTACCAATAAAACTGTAGTTCTCGTTTGAGCAAAGTACAAGACTTTTTGTTAAAAAACAAGGAAAATTGTTAATTATTGGTAGAACGGGATTACAAGGCATTGTACCAGGCGTTTTACCATTTTTTTTTTTTTTTAGTGCGTGTCTCGTTATCCATCTGTCAGTATAAACCACGACACAATACAAGTTTTATCGTTTTGAGATGCAAAACAGATACCAAGATTCAATAAGTTACTAACCCAAATCAGAAGAGATAGCAGTATTGTATTATCAGGATACCAATAAATTTAAATAAATAAAAATAGCAGTACTAATAGCATTAGTACAATACAATGGTTTTTACAATTACATTGCTAGCGTTTTGGTTACAAAAAATTTGGTTAGATATATTACACGATTCCATAAAAGATGAAGTTTTAATCTCTTGTATCTTCAAATTAATTGCTTGTTAGTATGTTGTCCGTCCGTATGATAATCTGAGTAACCATGCCCTTATAATCCAAGACTTTTGTCTTGGATTTGTTGATATTTTGACCTTATTGAATGTACCTTCTACGTCCAAGAATAATGACAAAATAAAATTCTTGTTGTATAAAATATTCTCAATAAATCCGGCAGCATCATTAAAAACTGTCTTCACCGCCTCCCAACCTTGCTGGTAAAAAAATAGCAAATGTATATTCCGTACAACACAATCTTAATTACGCCATAAAAAAATTGTAAGAATTATACCCATATATGAGGCATTCCACATTAAATGTCCTGCTACAGAAAAACATGTGTTTCATGAATTTATGAATAGGTTTTGGTTTTTCAGATGTTCAAAACCTGGTTTTAGGAGGCGTGTCAAATTAAAACGAAATGCTCCATATTCTCAAAAATTTTCACTATTGTATATTTTTTTAATGGCTATCGATTAAAAGTTTTTATTTCTCAAATTTACAATTTTTTTAAAAAGTCAATTTATCAAAAATCCGTCCATTTCTCGAAAAAAAAATGTTTGTATAAAAACATCAAAGCTGAAAAAAAACTAAAAAAATATACAATATTAAAATATCTTTTTTTTCTGGCAAGGACATCATGGATTTCCAATACCAAAATTTTTAATTAAAGTTTAGAATGTCCTTTTAATGCTGTTAACATTTAATGGGGTGTTTTTTTCGTATTGTCCAGAAATACATTTTCAAAGTTGGTGATAAAGCAAAATTTTGGATTTTTTTGCAAAAATTTTGAAAAAAAAAATCAAACACGGGTGGTCGGAAACAGTTTTAGCCTAAAAGTGCGAATACCATAATGTTTTATTTTTTTTAATATGTATTTGGGATGTCTAAGAATATTTCAGCAACAAAAACCAAAATCTTCTATTGAGCACTTTTTGAAAAAATCGCGGTTGAATTACAAAAAAAATATTGTATTCGAATTTTCTCGAAAACTATGATATCAAAAAAACACATATGGCCAAAAATATTCCACGGAAAAAATGCATTCATATAAAGTATTTAAAAAATTTACATTGCAGTATTCAAACGGTCAAAAATTAAAAAAATAGTTTTGAATATAGAATTGGGCACATTTTTAAACGCAAGAAAACGCAACAAGCTACAGCATTTTAGATGACAGATTTGGATTCTGTAGGTCCATATTAAATAAAACGCATCCTTAGTGGAGCCACAAAAACGCTTATTAATCGCATTTTTTAAAGTTCAATCGCGAATGTCTCGAAAACGAAAAGCTATATAGAAATTTGGACTGCGGATCTGGAGTCCCGAGTTCCATCTTATGTAAAATCATATCCCATTTTGTGTCTATTACTTACAACAACGTTGCAGTTATTTCTTAAAAACCACAAAATTCGCGGTTTTTTGTGGTAATATCTGGAAAATGGATACTGCTGGAAAAGTTTTGATGGCTGATTCCGATTCAGGAGGTCCATTTACTATAAAGTTTGTTGTTACCGACTTTAGAAAACGTTACAGTGGAACAACAGAAAGTACTAAATTAGCGGTTTTTGGAATCTGCAAACGCGAATATCTCAAAAACGGTAAATGCTACAAAAATTTTTAACGCAGATTTGGAATCAGGAGATCAAAATCTGTTAAGTACGTAAATATTAATTTTGAAGAGTGATTTTTTTTTTTTTTCAATTTAACCGCGATTTTTGCAAAAAGTGCTCGTTCGAAGATTTTGGTTTTTGTTGCTAAAATATTCTTAGACATCTTAAATACAAATTAAAAAAAAAAAAATATAGTATTCGCACTTTTAGGTTAAAACTGCAAATATTTGGCTCTTTAACAAACTTTTAAAATTTAATGTTCAACATTGCGAAAAAAACACCTCTCTGAAAAAGCGTTTAAAGGGCATTCTAAACTTTAATATACAATGTTGTATTTTGAAATCAATGGGGTCCTTCCTAGGAAAACCGGACATTCAAATATTGTTTTCAAAATTTAGTTTTCAAGATTTTCCAGATAAAAAATTATGTTCAATTTAAATCTCCATTAACTACAATATTGTTTTTATATGTTATTTTTAGTACGACTTGCGGTTTCTGAAAACAAAAATGCTAAAAAACTGTCATAGCGTCAAAAAAGAACAAAATCTATCTGTCAGTTAAATTTTCTATGGATTTGATCATATTATGTATATAGGTATGTAAAAAGATTATGAATAAAGAAAATTATAATATGCAAACATGAGCAAAACATAAATATAATATTGTTTTTGAATTGTCATTGTCTGACGCAAATACATACATAAGTAAACAAAACTAATTAATTTATGTGATTTTTTTAATTATATTTCAGCTATGCACTCTATGCGTATGAGAAATATTTAATTTTACTAGGAAATTATATATAACTCATACGTAACCTAAGATTAGTTCTTATATTAGGCCTTTTTTTGTTGGCAAACTTTGATTGTTACCATCAGTGTTGCCAATTTAGCCATTTTCCGGCTAAATTTAGCTCCTTTTGAACTCGTTTAGCCGGAGAAAAAGGCATTTAGCTCTTAGCCGTTTTTTTAGCCATTTTCGAAACTATTTGAGCAGTTTTTTAGCCATTTTTGAGTTTTCGGTTAAAATGTAATTTTTAGTGTGTTTTTTTATACTAAAATAGAGAATTTATTGGTTTTTAAGTTTGTACAGATCGATCACAGACTCTAATACTATTTGTTATAAAGGTTTAAGTTTAAAAATGTAGGAGAAAATTAAATTTCTAAAAATTATAGACATTTCTGAAATTGTCATTCCGGTTTCAAGCATTTTAGTTATGTGTTATCATCAGAAGGATTATAAATGTTGGTATATTTTGTTAGTAGGTAATTGTTTTTCATATATTTGAATTTTTATTAACACTAGTCTGAAATAAAATCACGTATATTTTTGTCATATTCATACCATAAACATTATAAATTTTAGACGATCAAGTGATGTCCGTTTCTCTGTATTTTAAAAATACGCTAACGTTCAAAACTCAACTTGAAGGCTGATTGCTGAATCTTGGCATATATATTTTTGAAATTCTTCTGATCAGGTTTCAGCGAAAACGGTCCCACGGGTAAAAAGTGTCACCTCGAATTCACGTGTTGAAAAAGCTTTTTAAGCCAAAATAACTTAAAAAGATTTTTTACTTAAATACATTTTTTGCAGTCAAAATTTTTATATATATTTTTATAAAAAAATTTAATATAAAATATTTAAATCATTAAAAAAGTGATTTGAACTCTCTTCATTTTATCTAAATCAAAAAATCTCCTTATTTTAATATATGTAACAAAAATTTTAATTTCTTTATTTCATCTATCGGGTTAAAAACCCTTACAGACATGGACGTATTCAGGGGGGGGGGGGGGCCCAGGGGGCCCGGGCCCCCCCTTTTGGATTGGAAAATTTTAAAAAATGTAAACACTTTAACACATGATACAAGTTACAAACATAAGTTTTTCAGTATTGTAAGTATTTTAGATTTTGAGGAAAAGTTTTATATATTTTTTTATAAAAACTCTTGATTTTGAGTAAATTTTCGTTTTAAAATGTTATTTATGTCGAAATATCTGTAAAATATGTATCGAAAACACATTATATTGGTTTTATTTAATGAAAATTATGCATAAGGATCATGATAACAGTTTTCTATAAAAAATTTCAAACTTTATGGATCTAAGTCACTTTTTCTATATTAAAAGTCTCAGATTCTGAGATATTAGCCCTGTTTTTTGCATACCGGATTAAGATTAGGATTAACTTTATTTAAGTCCAAAATTTGTTTTTATAATTTTTTTCTGAAAATTATAAAAACAAACGTACGGTTTAAATTTTATTTAAAATGAGGGAAAACAGTGTGTTTATACCCAGTTAGAGTTGGGCGCCAAAAATACCTTAATAGATATTTTTGGTTCGAGTTTTAAATCAGAAATAACACAAAACTCAAATCACGCTCATTGATTCGGGTGTGAAGAAGTCGGGTGGGACTCGTCTATATTTTACGACTAGCAAAACAGTGGTTGGGGGGGTTCTTTGACCTTTTCCACCTGAAAACCGTTACAAATTTTATTTAAAGAGTCCCTTAGCCATAAAAAGGGGGTGAACAACAAAAATGGACCGGTATTCTAAAAAGTTTGGTATCTACTCGGACTATTGCAATTTGAAATTTAAATGGGGTATCTTATTATATTAATTTCTCTATGAAGTTATGGATAGCAGATGTTTGTGCTTCCTTCTGCCTCAATTACCCTCCCTACCAATGTTCTTTCGGCAGTAAAATTTTATTATGGGAAAGAACCCAAAAACGCGTATGAATCCAACAACATTACCGCAAAGGAAAACTCAAAGTAGATTTATTCAGACATATTTAATATGTTTATTATTCAAACAATTCAGATAAAATTCATCTTCAGACCTTAATCTGATGTTTATTAACAATTCAGAAATTATTTTCTTTATAATTTCATTTAAATAAATTCAGTGAAACTTAATAAAAAATTTACAAAAAAACGATAAGCCAATAGTGTAATTTATATTTAACATATTCCCTAATTTTGCACAGATAAACGTCGATAAAAAAAAATATAATAATTGTGATCTATTCAAAATTGCTCTTCATTATATTCGTTAATAACGATGACCGGATTACAAAATTAAAATGATAAACGCGTAACTAAATTTATTAAATAACGAGCAGGAGTGTAGGGTATCGAATATTTTACAAAATCGTCGATCAAAACAAAACTGATTAAATTAACACTGATTTTGCGATTTATATAGGCATCTCTTTCACTCGCGTGTATTTAAAGCGGGGGCATTAATGGTTGCCTAAGAAAAGCTTTTATTTGCTTTCTTTATTTTAATTTTAGAATTTACTTATTCTTTTAATGTGTTTTATGTTGTAAAAAATGTAAATTGTTTTATATAAAAATAAAGATAATAAAACTAATCAAAATTGCTCTGCATTACTTATGTAATTTTTAATTAATTTTTTCCAAAAAATTTTAATAAACTGTTATTCATTTTCTTATTTTCGTTTTTTTTTTATTCTAATTATATTCATATGTAATCTGACGGATTACAAAAACACCGTTAACAGAATAATTTTTCAAAGCAATTTTAATTTGTTTAAAGCAAAAATAAATGGATTTGGGTAATTATGCTAGTTCAATTTAATAATTTTTTTGTTTATAAATTCTTTTCATTTTTGTTAACATTTTCTGTTTACATTCCTGTTAAACAAATATAATTATTAAATATTCTCTTAAAATTTGTGTAACAGAGATTTCGTTTAACAGAGAATTATTTTAACAGAATCAATACAATTAACAGAATTGAACTAACATAGTATCCACACCAAAGAACAAAATAATAAAAGAAATGACTTACATGCAAACGATGAAGGCCTCCAAAGCTGCTGTTAAGATTTACAGTTGATGTATGTACGTTGTTGGTGTAATTCTCCAAATTTAAAAATACTTGTTGTTGCTTTTGTTCTTAAAGTTGTTAATTTTGCTTTCTTTTGCTACTCTTCATATAAAACCATTTTAAACATAACACATTATGGAATTTGCATTTTTTTTCTTATTGTAAGATCACAGTGTCTTGATTTTGCCAAAAATTAAGTCAAAATATATTCATGCAAATACTTTTATAATTGAGTCAAATAATTTTGTGAATTTAATTAAATATTTTGATTTATAAAATTTGTATAATTCATTATTTTAGCATGCAATAATTTTACTATAATTTTTAATTCAATATTTAATTTTAAGAACCTTTTTTGACTAAACTGTGATATTACTTTTAAGAAACTTTTACATTTTCATTTTTGATATTTTTTTCACTGTGATAGAGATGAATATATAAATTTTCCGATATTTTTAAATATTTTATTTTACGATTTCAATTTTTAACTTTAACACTACACCATTTTGTTTTGACCCGATACCGATATTATAACTTTTATATTTTCGCGATTTTTACCGAACCGTAACACTGTGCCGTCACAACACGTTTATATGTGCAATTATAATTTTATGAATTTTAAGCAAATGTGATTTATAAAATTAATTTAACTAACACTAAGTATTTTAAATTCTTTTTAAAGGGATTTTTAAGTACTTTCACCACTTTTCTTAATATTCAAATTTTTAACAATTCTTTAACTTTCTAACAAATTCTTTAAATTTTAAACAAATTATATATAATTTTCTCACTATAAAACTTCACATACCAAATTTCCGTTTACACTTCTTAAATTTTAGCAAAATTTTTCCACATAAATATTTAATAATTTTTTTTAAATTTTAACTTATGATTTTAACAAAAGTCACTTTATACGTGGTTGATCGAATAGCGGTTTAAAATAGGAATGAAGATGTGCAATTGAAGAGTAGTTGAGGAAGGTCAGTTTTTTCATCTATGCTTTGTGCTGACTTTTCGATTCAGCCATACAGTTTAACCACAACTTCTCTCTATCAGAATTTTATAGTGAGATCTAATAAAAGAGTATTTTTGTTTTACTTTTGATATCAAAAAACTAATTTTGATGAATTTTAAATTTACCTTTTTCCTTCAAACTTTTTATGTAGATTTATAGATTATCATGGGCTTAACCCTTAGATGAACAGAATTTTAAACAAAAAGGGTTTAGTCCAATTCAGGTGTTTTTCCCAATAAAAGGTTTTTCGTTGCCTTTTGAAAAATGGCCGTCCAAGAAAACGGAACCAAAAGCACCTAACTTTCTGCTTAAATTTCTACCCAAAGGAGGAGCTTAAGACTGGTTTTGAGAAAATCAATGTTGATACAGCGATAATTAAGGGATGTTTTAATCCAGCGCCAGTTTGATTATCCAAAACTAAAACTTTGTTTTTTCCTTTTTAAATTTTCCTTACAGGAAGAGGATGTTTGTCTGTAGAAATGATTTTAATTAGACTAAGATTATTAGATTAAATAATGGAAATTTTACCTTCTTAAAAATTCAGCTAGACAAGATGTATAACGACGACGTGTTGGCTCCAAAAATGTAAACAGAAAGAATTTCTAAATTAACATTTTTGGCCTAACTAGACTTTATGAAAATCATAATGTCTACTTCATTTTCGGTAATTTTCCAATATTTTACTAATCCAAATCTAAATCCATATGAAAAAAAAAATCTAATATAATTGTTGTTCTAATATGAATTTGCATATTAGAATTAAGCCACACCCCAACATATGTTTATGGATAAACAAATTACACTGTAAATTGGTGGCAACATTTGTATAACAGTTTACAAATAATACGTTAAAGCCTTTAGTAAATTTAAATCTTTACTAATAAAAATTTTGAGATTAAGAAAGAAATCTTATTAAAACAAAAAAAATATTCTGAAAGGTGAAAATAAAATTAAGCAAATATCTCACGTTACAAATATGAACAGAAAAACAAATTAAGCTTTGTCCAAAATATTAAGAATGAAAAATAAATTTAGTTTAATCCTACGATTAACTCAGACTTATTTATACCATTTTACATTTTGGACAATGCTTAATTTTTTTTAATGTTTATGTTAACTAATTTGATGTAGATTAAAAAACAAAAAAAAAAATATAAAAAAAAATTCTGGACTTGATTTGACCCATTTTTAACTAAATAGAGTTAATCCTAATCTTAATCCAGTCTGCAATAAACAAGCCTATTATTTCCATAAAAAATCTCAGGTTCTGAGAATTTCTTTCTAAATAAAAATTTTCATATAACTTAAAAATTTTTAATCTAGCACTTTTTTTCAAAAATCGGGTTTGAATTGAAAAACTGCAGTTTTGAATATTTAAAAATGACTTAGGACAATATTTAAACTGGCAAAAAATAAAAAAAACTTCGATTATTTTTTTTTGTAAATAAATAAAGATAAATTTTCATAAACGAATTTACAAATGCAACTTAAAAAAATTTAATGACGTATTTGGAATCTAGATTTCCATTTTATAAAAATACAGCCCTTAAATGTTGAGCCAAGTAGAGCAGTAAATAGTAGATCAGTAAAAAGCGCTAAAGAATTAATTAACTTTCAAGTCCAAACATCTCGATAACGAAATGTACTACAAATATTTTAATGGCAAATTTGGAATCAGGTCCTTTATAATGGCTATAACGTGCTAACTTACGAATACGTAACAGTAGAACCACGCCAATATTAGAAAAACGCCAATATCAGAAAACAGCTAAATTTGGTACTTGTGCGCTGTTTTTTAAAATTTAAATTAATATAAATTGAAAATTTGCAAGATTATTTGAATATTTATGAACGAAATATTGTTTTTAAGCACCGAAAAAGGTAAAAATAAAGGTAAAAATAAAGCTGATTTTTAAAAAAAATAAAATCGAAAAACACATACCAGTTCTGGATGGCGCACCGACGATATTTAAAACCTTTTTAGGTTACAAATTGTTTCCAGGGACAGTTTTTATAGGAAAAATACATCAGAATATAAGAATTTATCAAACATTTTTTCACAAAAAAATTCACAGATTTAAGGACATTTTTTTAATAGAAAATTTCAAAGATTTTGAGACATTTTTTGTATAAATTATTTTCAGAATATTTTCTCAGACTCTGAAAACATTTGTTTATAAAAAAACCTAAGAGTCTAAAATATTTTTTACTATAGAAAAATTCTCAAATTCTAAGAAATTTTTTTTATAAAAATCTTTCAGATTCTGAGATGTTTCTAATTTTGATGTTGAAAAATGGAGTCTGATACATTCTTTAATTTGAAAAATTCAAAAATTTTTTTATAAGAAAATTCCAAGATTTTTAAGTTGTTGGTATACAAAACTTCTGTTCTAGAAATTTTTGTGGACAGGAGGGAGTCTTAGAAAATAATACTATTGCAGTATGATTACAAAAAATTTTCGAGTTGGGCCCCCCCCTTTTCAAATTCCTGGATACGTCGCTGCTTACAGATTACATTTAAATACATAGTAATATACAAAGACAAAATAACATTAATTTTAATCAGCACCAAAAATTTAGGAATAGTCACACAAGTTAATGCATATCCTCGTCTAGCAAGTTCGATACTACCCTCTTCAATTGATGTCTACTAATATTAAAATCAATTCGGTCAGATACCGAATTAAATAAAATAATACATCTATGTATTGGCTCATTCACTCCATAGTTAGTTCTATGGAAAGAAGGCTCAAAAAAATGGTTTTCCCTTAACAGCCTGACTGGGGCATGAAATGGTAAAATGATAAAGAAGTGCAATCTATTTTACAATCCATTATATCTTTTATAAACGCTTTGGACCTTTCTTCGAACCAATAACGTTTGTAAGTTAAGAGATTGACATCTCTCCTTGTAATTAGGCATATTTTCAAAAGTGTACTGTTTTCTGAGAGCAAATCTCGAAAAACGTTTTTGGATTTTTTCAATCCGATTTATATTTACGTCGTAAAAAGGATTCCAAATAACACTTAAATACTCTAAATGAGACCTTACTAAGGACACAAAAAGAGCTTTAAGTGTGTTCACATTTAAAAAAATCTTTGAATTTCTTTTTAAAAAACCAAATTGTGAATTTGATTTAGAAATAATGTAATCGATATGATCCTTAAACGTTAATGTTGAATCAAAATAAATGCCTAAATCTTTTATTATATTATGACGCGAAAATTTAGCATTATTTCCAACTTCATAATTATAAACGGTAGGAGAATGTTTACGAGTATAACTTATTACTTTACATTTAGAAAAATTAAGAAAGAGATGGTTGTTTTGACACCAACTCAGTAAGCAACAAATGTCTTGTTGAAAGTCAAAACAATCATTTACTGATAAAATATTATGAAATAATTTTAAATCATCTGCGTATAACAAGCATTCGCAGTTTTTAAAAATGTAAACGATATCGTTTATAAACAAAAGAAATAGCAATGGACCCAAATGGCTACCTTGAGGTATACCAGAACAAACATTAATCGGATTTGACAAAAAAGCTCCAATTTTTACAAAGAGGACTCGTCCGGAAAATCGGTACAAAATATGAATTTACCTTAGTTTTTCTTAAAAAGTAAAATATATATTTTAGCCGTTTTTTAGCCATTTTTAGCCGTTTTTAGCCGTTTTTTCAAAAGGATTTAGCCGTTTTTGATTACAAAGTTCTGGCAACACTGGTTACCATGCATCAAAATGAAACGTTAACTTCCATAAATTTCTCAATTTAATTTAGCGTCGTTTGAAATAGTTTTGTAAAATATTACACATTTTTCATAAAATATTGATAAAATTTGATTATTAGATGTAATTTAGCTTGAAACAACACAAAAACATTTATCTTTCTTTTTAATACCAAAGAGAGCCATTAACAATAAGAGAATCATTCACAATGTATGCAAGTTATTTTTTATCTTCTAGAATTTTGAGCGTTAACACTAATGCGAACTTTGTATGGTAGAACACTGATCATTATGCCAACAAAAACGCCTATTATTTGATTTAAAAACAAATTGTACTAACTTTAAGAAATATTATAAACATTTTACGTCAAATATTTCCTTTTCATAAATTTTGAGATATTTTTACGAACATCTCAAGGGGGATTTTTATGGGGACTAGAAGAAGATCTGTCTACTTTTTCCTGTTTAATTTAGAAAGCATACTTCCCGAGTAAAAAAGATCTGATATAGAGTCCCCGCACAACAATGTCGGAGCGGTTGACGGTTTCGGTCATGAGAGAGTATAGGCGCAAAACAAAGGCGGCAGCGGGAATTTCAGTCATTTGTTAATAATTACATTATTCTTTCACTTATTCGACACATTTTTATTTAATTTTATTATCTTTTTAGTATCAATATGATTTTTTCATATTGACTCGTTTTTTTTGTGTTTTTTTTTTTAGAATTTTAAATATTTTTATTTTAGAGATCACATTTTTTTGTTTACTTTATCGAAAATAATCGAAATATTTATAAAAATGTGGCAACATTTTCATATCAAAAATTAAAAGAGAGAGAGAAACCGACACAAAAATAAAATTGATTTTATTCAAGCGGTTTTCGGTCGAGCGTTTTTTCTTGCCAAATTTGTATGAAAAAAACGTCACCGACATTGTTCTGCGGGGACTCATAATCATATATTCTAAAATATAATTATTTATATTTATATACTGGTTTGCTTGAACTTTGATATGTACATATCAGTTTACATATATCATTGTATTTTTCCTTATTTTTTAATATGATAACATACATATCTGTTAATATAACAATCTATTTAATCTGAAAATAGATATGACAGATATGGTTAGATATGGCAGATAAAAAGATGTATGGTTTTATTTATAATTATATCCCGAAAAAAAATTTCAAAATTTTCTAAGTCCCGGACAATTCTTAAAAAAAAAATCCCGGTCACAAAATTTTTTTAACCAATTTTTTTTGTGGAGTAAAAAAATCATTAAAAATGCTTTCGATTTTTTTTTGAAAAACTTTTAAGTTCTGAAAAAATGTTTTAAATTTTCTAAGACGCAAAAATTGCTCGATTTTTTTTTGTGTTTTCGAGTAAAAAAATTTCTCAAAAGTTATTTAAGAAAAAAAATTAAAAACTTGCTAAGTCCCGAAAAAAAATTTCAAAAATTCAACAAAAACTTTTCTATTTGATAATGTATTCCATCTGATAAAAAAATATATCTAATTTCGCGTTCAAAATTCGAAAAAATTCTACCAGATATCTCGGATTTAAAATTGTTGGACTTTGGATGAAAAAATAATATGAATTATGGTAAAATTGTGTTTTTTGGTATGTAAGGGTGGAAAGACAAAAGAAAAAAGGGGTAAATTCAATTTTATCTTTACCAGGGGGCGAACCACATAAAACGAAAACGATTGACGATGCATAAACGACATCAAAATATATATCGTTTTGGGGATAAATTTGAAAGTGTTTTCTTTATTAAATTACACCGCTCAACAAATCGAAGGTTTTTGACTCCGGTTTGAAGTTTGATACAAAATTTTTAAAGATTGAAATTTTTCCATCACGTCTAGAATTTTAATTATTCGCGGTTGAAAATGCGAAAAAAACGCGATTTTTGAATTTTTTGAAAGTCTGCACAGCCACTGAGTGGAAAAAAATCAGGTATAAAGCGTTAGAGTAGAATTGAACTATGATCTCAAATATATGATCAAAAAAAATTTGAAGTTGTTGCACTATTATTGGCCAAACATGTATTTTAAAAAAACACTGTGAAAAAAAATAGAAAAAGCACAATTTTTAAAAGGCTCTAAAACAAAAACCAGATGATCAATCTTTACTGTGATGAGCTCAAAATTTAGGCAAAAGTTCATTCTTTCTTATAGACTTTTAAACCAATTAAAGATATCTTCCGGTTTGTACGAAAAATAACACAGAAAATTTAAATTTGTGAAATATTTATTTTTTTAGTTTTTCTTTGAAAAATAATAATATCTACCTTATCTTTTTTACAAAAATGATAATTTTAACAGAGTCATTTTAAAACGCAATTGTTACCCAACCAAACGCAATAA
The DNA here is from genome assembly GCA_963921195.1 of Pegoplata infirma. Taxonomy (NCBI): domain Eukaryota; kingdom Metazoa; phylum Arthropoda; class Insecta; order Diptera; family Anthomyiidae; genus Pegoplata; species Pegoplata infirma. Next base: position 85,012 of record CAWUER010000621.1, read on the forward strand.
TTAGAAAAAAATTGTTTTCTATGTTGGAGACCAAGTACAAATTATACTTTTGCGCTTTAAACCAGATTTGTATTCCACTCAATGGCTGCTGTGCAGGCTTTCAAATAATGCAAAAATCGTAATTTTTCGCATTTTTAACCGTGAATAACTAAAAATCTGGACGTGATGGAAAAATTTGGAGTACAGATTTGGAATCAGGGGATCAAAGTCTACTAAAATTGATCACCTGAATTCAAACCGGAAAACGACTGTTGAGCGGTGTTATTAAAGAGTGTTGTTTAATCCAGAAACATTAAAAAAATATGAAACAATTTGAAAATCGACGATAGTCAGCTATCGTTTTACGTGATCACAGTCCAGAGTTTTTTGAAGCCCACGGATAAGCTGAAAAGATAAAAAAGGTATACATTGGCAGATCCTAACGTAGCCGTATATTTATTTTTTATATTGATAACTCAGCAATTACCAAAAATTATCCATTGCTTTCATATTTTAGAAATTTTAATTTTAATAAGTTTAGCATGACCAAACTTTTTGCGACCCCCTAGAAATGTTTCGGAGACCCATCGTTTGAGCACCATTGCTCTAAACGATCCACGGTGCTCTGACCAGAACCGCTATGTGTATTTCAAAGTTTTTTAAAGAGACTTTAAGAACAGTAAAATTTTGTAATTTTGCGCTGTTTCTTGTAAATCAAATTTAAGGAAATGTAAAATTTTTAAATTCTGATTAATTTTTATTAAAAATAAAAATTGTTTTTATTCGACCTTTAAAATATTATATTTTAAGTAGGTTAATTCTAGCACGAGGTAATTTTTAAATAAAACTATGATATTCTCATAAAATAATTTTCAAGAAACTTATTTTTCTGTTTAAAATCTATTTGTGTTGGTAATTTTTGCAAGACTTAATTGACACGTGTTTCGGAATTTGGCAGATTCCATTGTCAAGATTATGTAGCAAAATAAAAACCCCATACTACAAGTACATGACTGTTTTTTAAATTTGTTTGTTGGTTAGTTAATGATTGTGATCTTACTATGATGGTACAATTTTTGTCTTATAATTCCCAATGGGAATAGAGTCGAATGTGTATTAATATTTTGTTAGATCATTAAGGATTTGTCATTATAATCCCTTTGCTACTTGTAGTATAGGGCTTTAATTTTGCTGAATAATCTTGACAATGGAATCTGACAAAATATACAAAAATATGCATAAACAAATCGATGCCATTTTAACGCAAATTTCTTGATTCAGAAAGATAACTAGTCTTTATCGCTTTTAGAATATCGACAAAATGCATACATGTATTTGCATGGAAATCACATCCCTACTGATATTACAATTTTATGATTGCCTCGATAGCAGGTCTTTAAATTTCAAAATTAAATTTAACATTTTTTACTTTTTTTGTTGGCTTTTAAAGAAAAATATTGATATTATGAATAAGAATTGGCACCCAAACCCAGTTATAGCTGTGAATAGGTTAAAAGGGGTATTTTTTATTATGTAAAATCGGTCCCTCAAATTTTGCCTGTAAATTTTTTTTTGAGTATTTTCGCTGGATATTCAAATAATTTGGTAAGTTTTGCCGGATATTCATATAATTAAACCTGTTTACTACAAAAGCAAGACAATTTTTTCTTAAATTTATTGCATCTGTTGACAATTTTAATAATTTCAATTACTTGAATTAAATATGGTAAAGTAGGGAAATTAATCTACTGAATATGCTAGAGAATTTAATGCTTTAATAGTAATGAAATAAAGGTGGGAACATAACATTGATCTATTTTCCCTTAAGTATCAGATGCTCTTTTGTGCCATCAGTGTTTTATTTTTTTATCAAATCGTTTAACTTCAAATCGTTTCTAATAAAATTTAAGTGGTAAATATATAAAAAAACAGCGTGTATGAAGCCTTTTTACTCTTTTCTTTTCATTTAAGGGATTTGTCTAAATATTTCGCCACAAATCTTTTTAACAAAAAAAAAAGACATAAAATAAAAAGACCAACGTAATGCAGAGAATATAAAAAGAACCGAAAAACTAGCAGCAAATATTTGAAAACCATAAAAATCCCACATAAATATACTTTGGCCTAAATGGCGCTCAAGAGTCGTAAATACACACAAAACCAACAAATAAAAATAAAAAAACGAGGAAATAAAAATAAAGTAGAAGAAGAAACTGAGCACACACACTGAAATTAACTACATAAGTATGTGTGCATATTAGACCGACTCACCTTATATGGGCAAAAAAAAAGTTAAAGTTGTACCCCCCTCAAAATTAACTTAGACATGTTTTATGAAGATTCCCAAAATATTTGGGCTCTAGCGATAATCTCCCGTGAGCTAAACCGCGACAAAAAAGGGTCCAAAAATAGTATTTTTCATGAATAAAAAAATCAGTAAATTTTTTTTTGTCCAATGAGTGACCAAATATGATAGATATTTAGGAATTCTTTGATTCTGCATTAAAACATTTTAAAAATCTAACCACAGACTCGAAATAACGAGATGTTTATACCAGTTTTTTGATGCTTTTCAATTCGATTTTACTGAAAACTTAAATAACTTTGGTATTTTTTGTCCGATTTTCACTTCTAATACATCGTTAGAAAGGTGTTTACCACCGCTTGGGATTTTAGTCAAAAATTAACCCTTAACTGCACTGTCTTACTTTTTTATAACAATTACTTCGACATCATTAAAAACTCATTTTATAACCACAAAAATCGTATCTTTGTGCAGGAAACACGTTTAATTAATGTATTTGGCCACAAATAATTTAACCCATGCATGATCAAAATATTTTGGCAAACATTTTCAAAAAAGTTTTTGCGGAAATTATTGAAAGCTAGTTAAAATACTTAAAAAAAATAAAATTAAATAAGGTTTTGTTTATTTTAGTCAAAAATTAACCCTTACCTGCACTGTCTTTCTTTTTTATAACATTTACTTTGACATCATTAAAACCCCATTTTATAACCACAAAAGCGTATCTTTGTGCAGGAAACACGTTTAATTAATATATTTGGCCACAAATAATTTAACCCATGCATGATCAAAATATTTTGGCAAACATTTTTCAAAAAGTTTTTGCGGATATTATTGAAAGCTAGTTTTAATACTTTAAAAAAATATAATTAAATATGGTTTTTGTTTATCTAGACGAGTTATTAATATCAAATAATTATTACGTGTAACACTTTCCCGGTCAAAATTTTTTTCGAAATTAATTTTAAAAATAAAATTAATTTTAAAAATAAAATATAAACAAATTTTGTACTAATCGCATATATTCGTGCAAAAAACGCATTTAATAAATTGAAATATCAATTATATTATTTTTTTTAAGTATTACAACTGGACTTAAATTTTGTCCACATTTTTTTTTAATTGGTCATGAATGGGTTAAATAAAAAATATTAAGATCTATTTATTAGATGCGTATTTTGCACGAATATATGCGATTAAGAGAAAATTGGTTTATATTTAATTTCTAAAATTTATTTGCACATACAAATTTCGAAAAAAAATTTCACCGGGAAAGTGTTACGCGTTAAAATTATTTGATATTAATAAGCAAGTCTATTTATACAAAAAGCTTTTTTATTTTATTTTTTTAAAGTATTTCAACTAGCTTTCAATAATTTCCGCAAAAACTTTTTAAAAAATGTTTGCCAAAATATTTTGATCATGCATGGGTTAAATTAATTGTGGCCAAATATATTAATTAAACGTGTTTCCTGCACAAAGAAAGATACGCTTTTTGTGGTTATAAAATGGGGTTTTAATGATGTCAAAGTAAATCTTATAAAAAAGTAAGACAGTGCAGTTAAGGGTTAATTTTTGACTAAAATCCCAAGCGGTGGTCAACACCTTTCTAACGATGTATTATAAATGAAAATCGGACAAAAAATAACAAAGTTATTTAAGTTTTCAGTAATTTCAAATTGAAAAGCATCAAAAAACTGACATAAACATCTCGTTATCTCGAGTCTGTGGTTAGATTTTTAAAATGTTTTAATGCAGAATCAATGAATTCCTAAATATCTATCATATTTGGTCATTCATTGGACAAAAAAAAATTTACTGATTTTTTTATTCATGAAAAATACCATTTTTTGACCCTTTTTTGCCGCGGTTTAGCTCACGGGAGATTATCGCTAGAGCCCAAATATTTTGGGAATCTTCATAAAACATGTCAAAGTTAATTTTGAGAGGGGTACATCATCAACTTTTTTTTTTGAGTCACTCTAGTGCATATACTTACTATGTACGTGTGTATTTGTGAAGGCTATTTTATACAAAACGGAAGTTTAAACGAGGTGTGAAGTATTTACATAGTTATCGGTTTTCTATTTTTGGTCTTTTCATTTCGTTTAGCATTTTTTTGTGAGATTTTTTTTTTTCTGTTGCTAATGTGTGTTCGATTTCGCATGCATTGATATGGTTGGGTATTAAAATTGTAGGTGTATGGGTGGTGGTGATTTTAGTACAATGGGTCTGGATCGTATGATGAACATTTAATTTTTAGAACATACTTTTATTACAGAACAAAATATTTTTTTGATAAAACACTCTTTACGTATAGAAAAATTCTCAGATTCTAAGACTTCTTTTCTAATTGGAAAAACTTAAGATCTTTAATGCTTTTTCTATAGAAATCCGTTAGAAATTTAAGACTCTGAAATACTTTTTCTGTAAAAACATTTTCAGATTCAGCGAAATTAAATATCTAGATTAAATATGAAAATATTTTGTTCAATAACACAGGCCAACAAATTTTAAACCCATGGACCAGAGGTAACTTTTCTAAGTATTTGAGTTGCGCTGAATCCGAATATGGTCTCAGAATTTGTAAATCACATCAGGTTTTCGAGATATCTTGCACAGAAAATAATATTGAGAAAAACAATTTGAGTAATCACTTGTTTAAATTTCTAAAACAAATTTGAGTAATTCTTTAATTAACGCAATTAAAAATTTACTCAAAAATTGAAAATAAAATTTGAGTAAATAATTTAATTCAAATTTAATATTTTTTTTTATTTTTTTTTTTTATTCTCTTGGTGTTTTGAATTCTCATTTAGTTTATAGTTTTTTGTATATGTAAATGATAGTTTGAAATCATCTTTATAAAATTTTCTTTTGTCTTGAAGACATAAGTACATTTGATAAAGTTTGGAAAAGCAATTTTTTTTGAAAAAAAAATCGAAATTTTTTAAACTTTAAAAAAAAAAAATTATACATTTTGAGTAAATTTTTACTTGACACAATTAAAAAGTTACTTAAAAATATTGAAAAATTTTGAGTAAAGTTTTAATTTTGTGAATTAATAATTTACTCAAATTTTTTATTAAGCATTTAATAATTTTTTATTAAAAGTTTACTCAATACTATTAAATCGTTTACTGGTGCAAAATTGAGTAATTTTTTACTCAATAGTATTAAAAATTTACTCAAAATTTTTTATTATTTTTTTCTGTGTGCTTAAAATTGGAAAAACCCCGTTTTTCGCCATATTCGAGTAACTTCAAAAACTCACCTTTATTTATAAAACCCGATATGTCATCTGAAAGTCCAACAATTTACCTTTAAAATGAACGTTTAACCTTTATAATATCTTGTTTCATCTCTGAGATATCTTAACCTGAACTTTGTTCGCGTTTCGTGACTCTGGATGCAGCTGAGAGTGGTATGTATGCATTAAATACATCATATAAATTTCAACGGGCGATATCTCAGCAAATAGAAAGGATATCTAAACAATTCAAAAAGCATTTTTTTGTTTTTTACATTGGGAATTAAAGACTTTTATAGATTTATCGTAAAATAAAGGCGAAATGTAGCGAATATAGCGAAAACCCGTGAATACAGCGATAAACTGAATTTTTTAAACTTCATGTTAAGATATCTCAGAGAAGGAACAAGATATCTTCATATATGATCATTTATATTTCATCTTTACCCGGGACACTACATATCAGGTTTTATAAATAAACGTTAAATCGCGCAGCTATGACGTCTCGAATAAGGCGAACAGTTGTTTTTAAAAATTTAAGCTAAGAAAGCCTGATGTGATGGAGAAATTCTGAGTACAGATTCGGATTCAGCGCAGCTCAAACCCTTAGAAAGTACATTCTAGACCCGGGGTTTCGACTTTTTTCAAATTTTGTTGGCCTGTGTATTTGTTTCCATTCTGTGATTTTTTGTAAAGAAATATGTAATGCAATTTTTGATTAATGAAATTTTGAAAGATGCATAAAATCTGCAATCTTCAAAATTTATTAATGCCGCTCAGTTTTAGGATAAAGAAGTATAAGAACCAGCAATTACCCTGGCGGTTTATCTGCAGACAAAATTGGCGCGTTTTTAGCGTACAGTTACATTAAGTCCCAATTTTTGCACACGATCCATAATACACATTACAAGCAATCGTCTGACTGGTATATTTTAAATCTAAATTCTTTTCGCGTGCAAATACAAGCAAAAGTTTAAATCGTGAAATGTTAGATTTTTGCAAAATGTTTGCTAATCAAAATTTTAACACGCTATAACGATTTGAGATGTGCTGGTCACTTTTAAATAATATTGTAAATTTGCCTCGCAGAAAAGTGGATTTTTGATGACTTTCACGTTTTGTCTCTCAACCATTGTCTAGTTAGTACTCCGCTCCTATTGAGGGCACATTCATGAGACCAGTTTCAGACTGTAGGGAATTACGACAGCTTTCATTCTTCGTGTTAGCTTTTGAAAAGTGTGAAGCGGCGCAAATTTTCTGATCAAAAAACGACGAAAAATTGAAAATTAAGAAACTTTAACTTTACACCGTTACCACCAAATAGCATTTTTATTATTGATAAATTCATAAATACATCTTTTTGAACAGGTATAGGAACCATTTATTTTAAATCTTCGAAGAATACGTTGGACAGCGCAAGTACAATAGGCCATAGAGCACATAATTTTTTAGAAATTTCACTCGACTTTTCCACATTTCTGAAGTTTGATTGTCGCTAACTACCGAAAATTAAGATTTTTGGCCTTAAGTGTTCGCAAACTAATTGCATTAGAAGTCCTTTATGCATTTCTATCAGAAGAAAGCCATTTGCATGCAAATAAAAAAAATGTTTGCCAAAAAACCAAAATTTCAAACAAATAAAAAATTAGATGGAAATGTCCATATATACTTTATGGCAATGGTTCCCAACCTTTTTTGCGCCATGCCCAACTTTTTAGTTAAAAAATCTACAATGTCCCCCCAACACTGAAGAAAAATTTGTAAATTTTTCAAATTTGTTTTTAAATTCAAAATTTACTTGTGATTAAGCAAACTTTATGTTAAAATCATCGTTTAACGAAGTTTTTAGAATTTTTTTTCAAAAATCAACTAAATAATTCAACTAAAATAATATTTTTTAGTTTATTTAACAAAAAAAAATCTTGAAAATTTTCTCGTTGCCCCCCTGAAGCGTTCAAATTTCCCCCCAGTGGGGCGAGAATCAAAGGTTGGGAACCATTGCTTTATGGGGTCTTAGACCAATATTTCGAGGTGATAGAAACGGAATGACAAACTTATATATACCCTCTATCACTAGAGTGGAGGGTATAAAAAATATGACAGGGGCGTCTGTTTGTTGGGGGGTCGACGGAGTCAGTGGGGCACACCACTCCCCCTGATATAAATGTTTACACATAATTTGTTTATGATATTCACGATTAAAAAATACATTTTTATTGTTGTTATTAATTACTTTCTATAACCACGCCCCGAAAGGGGGGCGGCAGGAAAAAATCGAGTTTCCTAATCCCCTTGGTCCAAGTGCAGGTCTATGAATATAATATGTCATAAAAATGTTGCATTTGTTGAGCAAAAACTAAAAAAAAAAAGTTAAAAAATTGTGCTTTTCAGGGTTTTTTATAAGTTCTTCAAGGGGAGACTTTTTCCCCTGGTCCGATTATCCCCATCTTCGAACTTAACCTTACCAGTAAGATAAGAGATACTCTTGCCAAACTTCAGGGCTCTTGCTTATTTAGTTTGGACTGCATCGTGGTTTCTAGAGACGGACGGACGGACATCGCTAGAGTGTCTTAGATTCTATCAAGGATCAATAATATATATACTTTGTTGGCTCCCCGACCGATATTTCGATATGTTACACACGGAATGACAAAGTGAGCTTACCTCAATACTGTGGTTGGAGGGTATAAAAAAGTGCAATTTTCAAAATTTGAAAAAAATAGAATAAACTGTGATCACATCTCGAATTATGGCTTAAAAAAAATAATACTTTGAAAAAGTCGATTTTAATTTTTAAACGTTAAAAAATAAGTGATAATTTTTTCATATTAATCACAGGGAGTCGGATCTAAAAATGAGTTATTTGGCCTGGAATGCCCCATATATACATATGTATGTGTAATAAAGTGTTATAATCC